>JAXQJV010000097.1:0-31662 GCA_037042255.1 Penicillium sp. PG106-07D | reverse complement strand
AAATAACTTGAAAAAATCTATCGATTCAACACCTACATCCAATGATTATGTTCTACATGATATTGTTACATTAATCATATTTCCAGTCAAGCATGGCGGGCGGGCAGCTTTGGAAGGACCAGGAGGTGTTCTAATTGCAGGGCGCGTGTGCCATGACGAGGCACTACATGTGCTGCAGGCTGTCGCATCCAGAAAGGTAGACGAGGCGTGAGGTTGTCGCACAAGCGCTCGCACTTGTCTCGGGGGCTCGTTCTGAAAATCAATCCCTATGATAGAGGGAATCTGTAGGAGAGGAACAGGTCAACGGCAATTGAGTGGAATTCACTCGGCCGGTCGGACGTGGGGGAAAAAAGGTCACCTTGGAGAGTTTCCCCGGACGAGGCACCGCAGTGGGGCAGCGAGTCTGCTTATCGTCCCTGTGATTAGTTGGCCGGCTGAGTGACGGCAGAAACATTACCCTTTCGGCGTGGGAGCGGCAATCTGCTTTCTCCAGATTTCTTGAGAGGACGTGGGGAGATTGGATCCTGGATATAGTTTGAATCATGCCACTTCTCCTGGGCTGTGCCACTCGTCTCTAATCCATGCAGCATTAGAATTGAAATACATGTCCTATTTATTCAAATGTAGGGAATCATCGTAGTATAGTATATACACAAAGACCCTTCTCTTCAGGTCTCCTTGAACTCATAGCGACCCACGCGGTCCTGCACCTCCACCTGAATGCGACCCTCTTCAATTTCTTTGCCATTGACCTCGATCGAGGCGTGCATCACATCGCCCGCCTTGACCTCACCCACGCCCTTGGGGGTACCCGTCAACACAATGTCGCCCTTCTCCAGAGTCATCACGCGCGAGATCTGGGCCAGCTGCTGGGGGATGCGGTAGAGCATCAGACTCGTCGAATCGGCCTGGCGCTCGGTCTCTCCGACGCGCAGGCGAAGGAAGGCGTCGTGTGGGTTCGGGATGCGCGACTTGGCGATCGTCTGGGAAATGGGCAGGAAGGTATCGAAGCCCTTGGCAATGGACCAGGGCAGGCCCTTTTTCTTGGCCTCTTCTTGGACGTTTCGCGCGGTCATGTCAATGGCAAGCACATAGCCTGAAAACGGTAGGGTTGCTCGGTTAGCGAAGCAAGGACATGGAGAAGGCAAGAGATAGCTCTGGGGTGGTTACTCACTCTCAATGGCATCCAGCGCACCCTGCTCATCCTCCGGATCCAAATCCCGAACGGTCTTGCCCATCACCAGACCCAATTCGACCTCATAGTGCAGGCTGACACCCTTGGGGCGGAGAACGGGCCCACTGTTCGGGAGAAGGATGGAGGAGGCAGGCTTCAGGAAGAAGAAGGGCTGCTTGGGTTTGGTGTTGTTCAACTCGGTAATGTGGTCGCTAGAAACCATTTATCAGTGGAGAGGTTCATACGGAAGTAATGATCAGAGACACGAGGGCATGAGTCAAGCCAATTGACAGAGATGAAATGGGTGTCGCGGGGAAGGTCACCCACGCGTAGTTACGGCCGATACACATAATCTTGCGGCAATTGGCACGGATGGAGGCCATTGTGAGGGTGGATCAGACTCGAATCGGGGAATAGAGTCAAAGAGGTGCGAACTTGAAGAGGAGAAACGTCGCGCCTGGGGATTACGCCGCTAAAGAAGTTGTCGGAAATCCTCCGCGGTGAGCTTCGGCGATGATGAGTGCTACGTGCGATTGCGGAGAAATCGCCGACCCGCTCGTATTCTTTTCCGAAATCTTGTACCGTGTGCCGATGACACGTAAGAGGAGAGAGCCTACGACAGCTGGCTATTGTTTAGGAACGAAGGCATCAAATGTCGGTCGTTTAAGAACCTAAATTGCATATTGACAAATAGCCAGTCCTTTGATTTTTCCGGTTTATTGACATTCTGATTCACAGCATTCTTCGTGTGTCGGCCTGGGGGGCCGAGTCTCGGCTCGTCCGCCCGAGAGGCTTCTTCAGAAGAGTCGTGGGATTGTTAATGCTTGACTATCTAAGTACAAAAGCTTGAGTGTGATCGGCCAGAAAATGGATTAGACTCATATTATCACAATTATAATAGCAAGCTCCTTAGAACATGAATGTTTGGAAGTACAAGGGTTCTTCAATATGTCCCAGATCGATTCTCAACAGAGACGATGGATATCCGTTTGGAGGTTACCTTCGACTGCTTGCAAAATGCTTCATGCAATTAATCGATGCCCTTGAGAGAAAGTGATATACGAATAGACATCATGCATTAGTACACCCTACAATTTATTGCCCTGAGGAAGCTTCGCTACATTCCCATTATGACAGTATACATGTTGTTATCTGGGAATGTCCGAGCATCGGGGTACACAGTAAGACAGCAACCTGGAGGTCTCCGATTCCCGACGATAAGCTTGTCAGCAAAGCGATAAGAGACTCCAAGCTACCTGAAAGGGCAAAGAAGAATAATCAATACGAAGACTGACTAGCAAATAGAAATCGCAGGAAAGTTGACTGCCCCATACGACCCCAACCTCTCCAACTGGTCCTCCCTGTAGTGTCAAGGCGGGGGATTGCCCCTCTCGCTTTCCTCTCTAAGAAGGTGCCCTCCCTCTTTGAGTCATTATTATCAGTTGACACTTCCCGATCAAGTTCGCAGGACGGAGAGCCTCGGCCGAATAAATTAATCCATTAGTAGGGCGTGTCCAGATAGCGACTACGCTCTTTTACTTCTTCTTTGCGGCTTCCAGATACCCTCCTCCAACAACCCTCTCCTTCTCTCTCCCCCAACCATGCCGCTAAACTCCAAGGCCATCTACGCCAAGTCGGACCCAGCCTATGTGCCCTTTGCCAGTCGACGAAGCACTGTCCACAGCAAAAATGGCATTGTCTCGTGTACCCAACCCCTCGCCGCCGCCGCCGGCCACAAGATCCTGAGCCAAGGAGGAAATGCTGCTGTACGTTCGCATATGTCTTGTATAGACAGCTATGTTTCAATTCGTTTGAATGCTTATCAGAGATCTCCGCCGCTTAGGACGCAGCCGTTGCCGTTGGTAGGCATCTCGAGGCAGCCCAAAATGGTCGCAAAGATATGATCTAATAAATTTGTCTCTAGCTGCCGGCCTGAACATGACCGAGCCGGGCTCAACGGGAATCGGAGGTGACATGTTCTGTCTCTTTTACGACGCCAGGACGAAAAAGGTACATGCGCTGAACGGGTCGGGGCGATATCCTGGCGAGGCAACGCTAGAAAAAGTGCGCCAGAAATTGAACATCGCCCCTGGCGCTGAGGGCTGTATTCCTATGCTCAGCGCACTGGCGACGACCACTCCCGGAGCAGCTGCGGGATGGGTCGACACCGTTGAGAAATTTGGCAGCGGCAAGTTGTCAATGGAGCAGATCCTACAGCCCGCGATTGACATGGGTGAGAATGGATTCCCCGTGTCGGAACTTTCATCCCACGGTGTGAGTATGACCCATTTACATTTAAGAATTGTACCAATCGGCTAACTCGCTGAAAGTGGCAGGAAAGCGAGAATGATATCCGTAATGCTTCTCCCAACTTCCGCGAGATGCTTAAGAAAGATCCCTCGGCCAAGGATGGCGTGCGAGCTCCGCTTCCTGGTGAAATCATGAAGAACCCCACACTTGCAAAGACATTCCGCACCTTGGCGGCAGAGGGCAAGAAGGGCTTCTACCAGGGCCGAATTGCAGAGCAGATTGTCAAAGTAGTCAACGACCAGGGCGGTTTGATGACCCTCGAGGACCTGGCATACCACGCCGAGGTGGGCACCCAGGAGACGGAAGCTATCTCCCTTAAATTCACTGGCCAGGATATCGTCTCCAAGCAAAGCCCCGGCACAGATGGAGAGGCAAATCAGGGCGTGGAGGTATGGGAGCACCCACCAAATGGCCAAGGCATCGTCGCGTTGATGGCGCTCGGAATTATGGAGGAACTGGAGCGCACCGGCAAGATCCCTCGTTTCAGCCAGGCTCAGCACAACTCCGCCGAGTATCTCCATGCAGTGATTGAGAGCCTACGAATTGCCTTTGCCGATGCAGCATGGTGGGTGGCAGACCCTGATGCCGAGAAGGTTCCCTCCAAGGGTCTCCTGAACCGTGAATACCTCGCCGAGCGGGCGAAGCTTTTCTCTCCAGACCGTGCCGCCGACATCTTGGATCATGGTAGTCCTGCTCACAACCACTGCGACACGGTATTCTTCGCCGTGACTGATAGCGAGGGCAATGGTATCTCCTTCATTAACAGCAACTACGCGGGCTTTGGTACAGCCATCATCCCTGCAGGCTGTGGTTTCACCCTCCAGAACCGCGGGGCTAATTTCTCCCTCGAGGCTGGACATCCCAACGCCTTGGCCCCTCGCAAGCGTCCCTACCACACGATCATCCCAGCTCTCATTACCAACGTCGCAGATGGATCCTTACACTCCGTGTATGGCGTCATGGGCGGCTTCATGCAGCCACAGGGCCACGTGCAGGTATTGCTGAACATGCTCGCTTTCGGATATCACCCCCAGGCTGCGCTCGATTCCCCGCGGATCTGCATTGCTGCGCCAACGTCTGAGAGTACCGACAGGACCATCTTTGTTGAGGAGGGCATTCCCGATGAGGCGGTGGAGGGTCTGCGTCGCCTCGGACATAAGGTTGAAGTTTTGACGGAGTGGAAACGGTCTATGTTTGGTCGTAGCCAGATTATCCGTCTCCACTACGATGAGGGTTCGCTTGTTTACAGTGCAGGCAGTGATCCCAGAGGTGATGGCATGGCCTTCCCTCTACTTTGAAAAATCTATGAGCTATATAAAATGAATATTTGATTGTGTTTTCTCAAACCCTTTGGGCCAGGTCATGTTGCAGTGTAATTGAGACCTACTGAGCACCATCTGAACACCGTTTGTTTGGATGGCCAATAGGGTCGTCTTTCAACTGTCAAAACTAAGGGATTGACAGGGCTGATGAAGTGATCTCAAAGCAAAGCAGCACCAAATGTCGGAGATGGATTCCCCATTTCCCATATTGAGTCCGCGAATTCCGAGCGATTGATAACACACCGTGGATTCCGATGAATGGAAACCGACATGGTTCGTGGATGCGACCCTACGACGTCCCCACCCATGGTAAGCATTCGACTTTCCATATCATTGCGGTAGTTATGAGTCGACTGTAGGGTACTTGAGACACTAAAGCCAGATATATGGCGTAGCCATTTATACTACTTGTCGTCCCTGACTTCACATCTTTTATTCGTCGCTTCTTGATATTGGTTGGTGAACAGAGTGGTGAAAATTAGAGTACCGGATACACCCGCAGCCTCCTGAGCTTATCATGGACACTCCAACCTTAAAAAGATTGGGTACCTACTACCTGGTCTATATTAGCTTTGCTGTACTGGAGGAGATGCAAATGGGGTAGATCACTCTAGACCAGCCAGCGGAATCCGGTTCCGCGGAGTATTTCTCGCCCTCGAGGCATCGTCATGATCTGGGATCATAACTTCCCCGGAATAGACTCGCGGACCCGTCGCTGATTCATCTCTCTCCGCATTGACCGTATTGCGGAGAGAAGGGGTCTCCAGATGAGTGACGCTGTCTCGGGTCATTGTCCCCGGATGTCTGCTCCACCAAGGGGGACCACGCGAGGATGTCGGTAAATACTGCTCGTGCCAGTGGTGAAGCTCCCCGGGCCAATCGGAAATTCTGGTTGAGCTTGGGGGAGAGTATGGGCTTACTTTGAGTGACAATTGCTCCTTGTGGAATTGCGTGGAGTAAAGCATCGGACGAAACAGTACTTAATGAGCATGTTGACCCTCTCGAGGTCCAGCAAAAAGTCTTCATCTCATGAGAATGGTGACGCTTTCTTTTATTGGGTTTCATCTATTCATACCTCATCCTAAAGCTCCTTGACTCTTTTGACTGTCAAAATCTATCCACTTTCCAATCACCATGTCCCAGACAGTCCTCGGAGATGGCGACGTCGAGAAACAAGACGGCCCCGAGGACCACTTCCGTTCGCACGGCGCCGCTCCTCATCCCAGCCATGAGGAGAAAGACGGCGAAGATGGAGCAGCCAACGGTGGCGCAGACGGCACTACCCACCGACCCGACAAGAAGGAGCTCAAGGAATATGACTGCTACGATAAACTGGGGTACTCGTTCCCTAAGTGGAAGAAATGGGTCATCATCTCGGTGATCTTCTGTGTCCAGGTCTCGATGAATTGGAATGCCAGTTTCTACGCGAGCAGCATCTCGCTCTACGCGAAGCGTTTCAATGTCTCCGAGCAGGCAGCGCGCACTGGCCAGATGAGCTTCCTGGTTGCCTATGCCTTTGGTTGCGAGTTCTGGGCTCCCTTTAGCGAGGAGTTTGGTCGGTGGCCGATTATGCAACTCAGTCTCTTCCTTGTCAATATCTGGCAGCTTCCCTGCGCTCTGGCTCCGAACATTGGAACGATCATTATCGCCCGGACTTTGGGTGGACTTTCTTCTGCTGGTGGCTCTGTCACACTTGGCATGGTTGCGGATATGTGGGAAACGGAAACGCAGCAGTGGGCGGTTGCCTACGTTGTGTTGTCTTCGGTTTTGGGCTCGGTAATAGCTCCCATCGTTGGAGGCTTTGTCGCAACATATCTGGACTGGCACTGGAATTTCTGGATCCAGATGATCCTGGGAGGCTTTGTGCAGATACTCCACTTCCCTGTTCCGGAGACTCGATGCAGTATCCTGATCACTCGGGAGGCTCGCCGGCGACGCAAGCATGGCGAGATGGTTTGGAGTGGTGATGAACTGAAGAAGAAGCGAATCTCTTTCCGGTACCTGTTCATGGTGTGGGCACGCCCGTTCATCATGTTCCTTCGAGAGCCGATAGTGCTGTGCCTGTCTCTACTCAGTGGGTTCAGTGACGCCTTGATCTTCACTTTCCTGCAGTCGTATAAGCCAGTATACAAGCAATGGGGGTTCAACACTGTTGACGTTGGGCTTGCGTTCATTCCGTGCGTCCTCTCCCTGGTTGGATAAAGCCATGTCCTGCTTGAGAATCTATACTAATTTGATCTTCCAACTAGCATCCTGGTGGGCTATATACTAGCCTACCTTTCATTCTTGCCGTGGATCCATCGCCATTGCAGAGTCCAAGAACGAGACCCAGATGGGTTGCAGCCTGAAGCTCGACTTCATTGGCTGCTATGGGGTATACTGTTCCAACATCGATGATCTTCATGGTCAAAACCACTAACTACTTCACAGTTGCCCCTCTACTCACGATAGGACTGTTTGGATTCGCCTGGACTAGTCTTGGGCCGCCTCATGTTCATTGGATTGCGCCTATGATCTTCTCCTGCCTGATTGCTATAGCTAACGTGAGTATTTTACTGGCATTTGCCAGCAAAGACCAAAGACTAACTCTCAACACAGTTCTCCATTTACATGGCCACGATCGACTATATGATTGCCTCCTATGGCCCGTACTCAGCCTCGGCAACAGGTGGTAATGGATTTGCTCGCGACTTCCTCGCTGGCATTGCAGCAATGTACTCGGTACCCAGTGAGCTCCCCCTGACATGACGCCAACGTCAAGGCCCTATATCCGGTGTAGATTATTTCTTCTAAACCATTGACAGTGTACGAAAACATGGGCACGACTCATAGATTGGAATGGCCATCCACCTTCTTGGGTTTCATGGCGATCATCTTCACCATCCCAATTTACGTCTTTTACTTTTATGGACCCAAAATTCGGGAAAGATCCCCCTTCGCGCAGACCCTGGCTGCCGACAGGGTCCGGGCTGGACGGAGGGTGTCACAGTGTGGTTCTGGTGATCCCGATCCTGTTCAGCGATATCTGTCCGGGTCCTCGGAGGAGAGACGTGTTACGTGATCAAAAAGGATTCAAAAGAGCATGCTGTATCATTGAACGAAGCAAGTGAAGCCGGCGAAAAAGAGGAGGATAGCGAGGGAGGGCCTGGGAAATCTGGCTTAGTATCTTCGGATTGACCATTGTTGTTCTTACGACGCTGAATGCAACGGGCGCTACTACACGAATTCCATATTGACAGTCGAATCTGCATCAAAAATAACCAGCAGCTCGTTGTTCTTTCGCGTATTTACATGTGCATTGCCTACAATAATATTTCTGGACATCAAGTTACTGTACCACTAGACTGTTGCGGTGGCCCTCGGGCAGTCTGGGCGGCTCCATTGCCCCCCTCCATCAAATAGCTGACAATCTAAATGCAAGCATGAAATAACAATCTAAAGCAGGCGGAGGGTGCTCGTGCAATCCCGTAAACTCTTTACCGAGGCTGCCAGGAAATGGTCTTGGCAAGTGGCCCACCGCGGTCATAGGTGACCAGCGCTGTATGGTGATCGAGTGCCAACACCCCCGGCCAGAAGCTGGAGGCAGGTGAGACCACCTGTGGCTCACTCCAGCAAATCTGACCGTTCTGAGGCGGACCTGCGAACACGGCTTTTATCGAAGCATGCTTGACCCAGTCGACCTGATGCGAATCATCATCCGTCATGAAGACAACGACCATGGAGCCATCAGCAAACGCAGAAATCTGTGGCGATCCCGCATTATGACCTTGGCGGGGACAAAAGACTTCGTGGCGATTTTGCCAGGTCGCGCCGTCATCGTAAGAGATCAATGCCTCGATATTGAATGGTCCGTACCGAGTGGTCTCAAAGACCATGACTAGTGCCTCGCGACCATTGTCAATAGTGGCCGCGATCCCATTCATGCCATCGCGCAAGGGGTCCTGGTCACCGTGTAGGCAGACCGGATGGCTCCAGGTGCTTCCTTGATCGTGCGAGACGACAAGCATGGTACATTGATTGTTGTGGGCGAACTCTTGGGAATAGGTCAATTGCACCTCGCCCCGTCGGCCGAGACGCATGAAGGGTTCCCAGATTCCAAGTGGCGGGCTTTTTTCTGCTGCTTGGGATGCGTATTTCCAGCTACGGCCTCCGTTCGTGGACCTGCAGACCGTGATACGGAAGTGCGTTGGGCCATTGGGACCCAGATCATGATTTCGAAAGGCTGCCAGGACTACCCCGGGAGCAACCTCGAGGAGGAACATGTTGTCCACGTCACCGGTCGCCCGCGTTACTTCAGAGAAGTCCTCAAAGCTGCGTCCGCCATCAGTACTGCGGGCGACACAGAGGGCATGTTGCCCGTCTGGAAAGCGGGTGAAGGAGGAGAGGATGGATCCGTCGGAGAGTCGAGCCAGGCGGGGATAAGTGCCATTGTTGGGGGGTGACGAGAGGGGCCGTTCATCGTCTTGGATCAATCCGCGTCCGGGTAGATGTTGCGCCGGCTGGTGGCGCTGCTCGGCGTGATTGCCCACGCCGAAGGCATTTAGTACTTTTTGGCCGAAATGCCCAGGCATGGTTATGATGGCGATAGGTGATGTTTTTGAGTTGAGGTGAGATGAAGGAAGCTCGGCGACGACAAAGGTCAAGAGTCAAGAGTTACGTCATGGCCGTGCCGTGCTGGAGCCTGATGGCCCTCTTGGTGGAGTTGGTGGAGAGAAACGGGAGACAGGAGACATGGAAAAAAAAGAATGAATTGAGGACAGGAAGCAATCTGAATGTTACAATCCGCACTGTGAAAATGAATACCTGTGGCATGGTAGTCAACGTTCAGCGTGGCCCTAATCAACTACTTCGCACCCACTCTTTCCCTGTTCAGTTCAACCCCAGCCACGACCAGCCATGTCTGTCACCAGAGCCACATACTTGCGTCTTTTTTGATCGAGAGAGCCTCGAAAAAATCTTATACTGGACCTGTCGATATTGCTCAGACCGGATTTTCGGTGTTAAGAAGGTGAAGAGGAGATGTTCGGTTTTTGCAACGACTGAACGGCCGGATTTATCGCCGTGCTAATCTCCGGACATGGAAGGTTCGGTGCGTCACCACCCGAATGCCTGGCCACGAGTATTGAGAAAAGGTTTATAAGAAAGGGTCGCCTAAATATGTCTGCTCCAAATTCGAAAAGATCACCACAGACCACAGCATCATGGGTTTCCTCTATTCTCAACTTTTTGTCCGACCGACATATCCCACCCGGTCCTTTGCAGGTCAAACCATCGTGGTCACTGGTTCCAACGTGGGTCTGGGACTCGAAGCAGCTCGCCATGTGGTCCGACTGGGCGCTGCCAAAGTTATTCTGGGAGTACGAAATGTAACTGCTGGAAACGCCGCCAAAGAAGACATTGAGGCTTCGACGCGACGCCCAGGCGTATGTGAAGTATGGGAGGTAGACCTGGCCTCCTACAGCTCAACCCTGGCTTTTGGCGATCGACTCGCCCAGCTTCCTCGCCTCGACGCTGCAATCCTCAATGCCGCCTTGGCTACTCGGAACTATGAAAAGGCCGAGGGCTATGAACGAACCATCACCGTGAATGTGATCAACACACTGCTTCTCGGACTTCTTATCCTCCCTAAACTCAAGGCCACAGGAAAAGAGTTCCCAACATCTCAGCCTCGACTCTCTTTTGTGGTTAGTGAAGTCCACGCATGGGTCGAGTTCTCCGAATGGAAAGACACCGACAAGCCTATGCAGCTCGTGTCGGATCCTGATAAGGCCAAAATGTCAGAGCGATACATGTTGTCCAAGTTGCTGGAGGTTTTGCTCGTGCAGGAGCTCGCTGCCCGGACTCGTGGCTCCGATGTAATCATCACCATGGTCAATCCAGGACTATGCCATTCTTCTCTCGCCCGGGAGGCGGGTTGGCAACTCGCCATGATGAAGTTTGTGCTTGCGCGATCGACCGAAGTGGGATCCCGCACCCTGGTGGCGAGCATCTCCACCGGCATCGAGGGCCATGGATCTTATATGACGGATGCTATGGTGGACAATACCGCTCTGTCTCCATTTGTGCGCAGTGACGATTCACGCCTCGCTCGAGAGAAGCTTTGGAAAGAGTTATCTGCGATCCTTGAGCCTGTCCGCCCGGGAATCATGCAGAACGTTTGAAGTGCCGTGGCGTCTTGAAGGCTCGAAATTGGATATCGTGGGCACAGGAGTCTGCTCTTCTTGATGTGACGGGAAAGTTTTTGTAACATAGACCTAATCTAATGAGTTTTCCATCTCTCGAACAACTGAAACATCGGCCAATAATGGCCTAGGCGTATGTTTGTAATGCGATTTAGATTCGGGTCGGCTCCCATGGCCAAGTCTGAGCTTATCGTTTGATGCAGACTTCACTAAATCCAAAATTCAACCAATCAAGACCTCGAAGGACATCTGAAAAACCTATAGGTCCAGTCACACACCGAAGAGATAGTATATGTTCGTGCCACTTTCCTAATTTCGTGCAGTGATTGCCCAAGCTTAAGGTTCCAGATGCATCATTTGTGACAGGTGGTTCGTTGGTGTAGCCAACTTTCCAATCATCTGTAGTCTCTTGATTCTCACGGTATATAGCCGGCTCGCTGTCGGGCAGGGTACCTAGATTACTGTGTCAAGCTATCGTTTTCCCTTTCCATTGGTCGTCTCTCTTTTGACAACATTTTGCATTCGGTCCTTGACAGGCTGCTGGTTCAGTCTCTACTTTGAATTTCGCTCTGTATTTTAATCCTTAGCTTTTTGTTTGGCTCTCGCAATGGTTATCCAGGGAACACTTCTGGTGGCTATCGCGCTCCTGGGAGCCATTACTCAAGCTTCAAGTGTCTCTGGTACTGCCTTTGGTTTCGCGACAGGCACCACTGGTGGTGGAAATGCGACACCAGCTACACCCAGTGACATTTCGCAGCTCACTGAGTGGTTGACCGACAGCACTCCGCGAGTCATCCTAATCGACAAGGAATTCAACTACTTAAACAGCCAGGGCAAATGCACCGACTGCAAATACTGCATCCCCTCATCCAACAAGTGCGGCAGTTCCGGTCAGAATGCGATCGATCTGGACTCATCCTCCTGGTGCGGAAGCTACCCGACTACGACTTGCACTTACGACAAAGGGGCTCTCGCGGGTATCAATGTTGCCTCGAATAAGTCTATTGTGGGCGTAGGCAGTGCTGGTGTTATTCGTGGTAAGGGTTTGCGTTTGGTGAATAGTACTAGCAATGTCATTGTTCAGAACATTCATATCACCGAGCTCAACCCGCAGTATATCTGGGGCGGTGACGCTATTACGCTGGCTGGCAGCGACCAGATCTGGATTGACCATGTCAGAATCTCTTTGATCGGTCGCCGGATTTTGTTGTTGGGCACGAGGCGAGTAAATACATACTATGAGATTCTTGTCAAGACTCCTTGGAAAACAGTCGATATTAACCGTTCCATGAATTTTAGGCGGACATGTTACTATCTCCAACAGCGAGTTTGATGGCCAGACAAGCTGGTCCGCCTCCTGCGATGGCCACCACTACTGAACTGTGTATGTTTTACAACACAATTTGTGCTACATTCGAGGTTCTAAGTTCACTAACCACGAATACCCTCCATCTAAACACAGTCTTGGCTATGGCAAGAATGACAAGGTGACCTTTACTGGAAACTACATCCACCAAACCTCCGGCCGCTCCCCCAAGTTGGAGTTCAACAGCTACTGGCATGTCTACAAAGACTTCTGTTTCAACAACACCGGTCACGCCTTCGACGTCGGCAAAGATACCAATGCTCTGATTGAGGGCAACGTCTTCCAACAAGTGAAGACTCCATTTCTGGAGGAGAGCTCCCCCGGCAAAACATTCGCCGTCGGCACCATTGATAGATCGACCTGCCACTCCAAGCTCGGTCGGACATGCATGGTTAACACTCTGACCTCCTCGGGCACTCTTTCCGCCAGTGACGAGTCCGTGCTATCGAGCTGGCCAAGTGGAGAGTATGGCATCGACATGCAGGAGGCCGGTCGCGTCAAGTCCTCGTTCCTCAGGAATGCGGGTGTGGGCAAGCTCAGCAGCTCCAGCTCTTCCAGGAAGGTACGTCGGTTTGATGACGCTGCCCCATGGGGTTCCAGTCTCTCCTCTGCAGGCCCTGGAGCCACTCCCTGTCCAACTCCTAGTGGTACGGCTCCTAAGTGGACCTGGAAGACTATTAGTATTGGGGTCAAGCCTTTTACTCCGCCTAGCGGGTCTTCTCCTCACGGGAAAAGCCACAGTGCGGATAAAGGTAGCTTCCCCTTTGGCTTCTTCTAGATTACCAGGGTAAAATCAGGAAAAGTCACTCTGACTCTTAGGTAGTGGTCTCTACTCTTCTTAGTTTCCTCCGCGGGCAGTCCTCGGGAATGCCAAATTTTATCTTCCTCTTGGCTTCTTTGTTGCACATGCTATCGGTGGTTTATATGCGAGTGCAGTATTGGTATTTGTGGACTCGTGGAGTAAACTAGCTACCTGGCTGTTGTATTTACTTGAAATTGTTCAAAGTTGCGCCATAGCGGCCTTATCTCTCGGGCCGGCTCTGGCGTGGTCATCACTTTTTGGCCATATAAAATGATATAGAACCATTTCTGTTCTCCCGGTCTTTCTTGATCCCCCAAACCACCCGCCTTCCAGGCTGCTATGATGTAGATTAAACTAGCACCAATAGAAATACGCGGGTCTGATGTACCAGCGCGGTGGCTCATTCCCCGAGAAAGAATGGCATCAAAATCTATGGTCGGTCGTGCTGACCAGCCTCGAGGTGTTTCGGTTTGTATGAAAGCCTTCATCTCAAATTCGTCCTGTCGTGGGCTCGTAGCCATCAGGTTCCCCCTTTCGAGAATGGACGGGAAGGAAGACCAGTAGGGTTCACGCTGGGCTGTGCTTGACTCAATATTGTGTTCTTTTAAGAAACCGCTTCGTTCAGGGGCGGTCTTTTCACTGGTTGTATGTCCAACCGATCGGATCAGCTGGGATAAATGCCCCCTGCATGGCACGAAAGTCGTGCACCTCATGTTCCCCGGAGTTAGGTCCCAGCTGGTCCGCATCGATGGTGAAGCCGGCACTAGCATCGACGGGTAGCCAGTTGGATGTTCGCCGGGTGCTTCCGTCGGGCATCTCCAGGGTTGTCGGGTATTCTTCTTCGTCAAAGGAGTGTGATGAATGGGGAAATGCGAATTTATCTGACATCGTTGCTTGTGTGCTTGGGGAGCCCGGGGATCGAGACGATTGCATGTCTTCGCTGTCTTGGTCGGTCTCCCAGCGGCCGAGGGAAGCATGGCTGGTTTCTGGTGTCCCGCAAGGATCGGAAATCGGGGATCCTGGGAACCCTGGAAAGGCTGCTTGTTGCGCCGTGGGAGTCATGAAGAGGGCTCGTTGGGTGGCCATTAGAGAATTCCACCGTTGGCGGTCTGCATCGGGGGCTGATGGATCGGCATATAGTTGACGTTGATCATAGACAGCGCTAGATAAGTTAGTATTGTAGATTACCCTCACACAGCTACATTGGTAATCCCCACGTAGACTTCATGAGAAGAGCATTGAGTAGTTACCTCGCGTTTTCCCAGTTCTCCCATTGTTTGCCAGGCGTGTGGATCGTCAGGCCCGCCTCCACCCACGACTGCGGATACCGCTGAGTCTCGCCCACTTTGCCGTATTCCCCATGAGCAGGATTCCACCCCAACTGATCCGTCCACAGCTCGAAATCGCCTTGCACAACAAAGCCAAAATCATGATGTCCTGCCATGAAGCTTGGATGAAGCTCCTCATGGGCCACGACGGGTACCAGATCCTCCGTCTCATGGCCAGTAGCGTCAGTGACGCACCAGGGCTCGAGTTCGTACCCAGAAGCCATTTCTGTAAATTCGTCGTTGCCAAAACTTGGAAAAGACCTCAAAAATGGGAAGATTGTATAGCGAATCAGTCAGAAGATGATCGAATTGATTTCGTGACGATCACGGAGGGAGCAGCAACTGTATGGCCTCAAGGCGTTGCGATCTTCACCCGCGAAGAAAAAAAAATTTCCCCGCAAACCCGGGGATGTACATGCTGGCCAACGATTTATAAGGTAAAAAAAAAACATTCAGACAAGCAAAGCACCCAACCCGAAACTCGAAATTGCGGAGAACATG
This sequence comes from Penicillium sp. PG106-07D, assembly GCA_037042255.1. Classification (NCBI taxonomy): domain Eukaryota; kingdom Fungi; phylum Ascomycota; class Eurotiomycetes; order Eurotiales; family Aspergillaceae; genus Penicillium; species Penicillium sp. PG106-07D. The sequence continues at coordinate 16,677 of JAXQJV010000097.1, read as the reverse complement.
CAAGCGACCTGAGTAAAACCTCCGAAGCGAAGCAGCTCCTCCGTCGCCAGGGCGGCAAATTGCAGCCCATCGGCTCATCGGCCGCACCGCATGATCCCTGGGAAATTGAAAAGGCTGCAACTGCTGCACATCGGCCGCGAATTAACCGAACTCTCTCCCAACTTGACCAGCCTCAACCAGCTTTCCCCAGATTGTGGCCCGCAGGAACGAACCGAGCTTGAATGGACACCATGCGATGCACCAATCGGTGCATTCTGCGTCGGACTCGGCAAGAAATTATTTTAACCGAGCACGACCCCCCGCAAACCGCAAAGAAACTTTAAGAAAGTCTATCGGAAGGGGCCTAATGCGGGGGGAGTCACCGTTGATCAGGGATCAGGAACCCCAGAATAGCGAATTGGCCGTTGAGACTAGGGAAATGGAGCACTGGGCAGAGACAATCTCGCAATGTGATCGTCAACCGATCCTGGTCATGCTGTCCACAGTCACACCGATCACTGGTCAGTGGTCACTGATCATCCACGAGACCTTCTTTTCTTCCAAGGTACCTCCACGTCCACGCGGAGTAACAGCGCCCGGGGCCTGGCGATCAGATCTTTACTTACATTTACCAGGAGATCCAAGCCATCTTCTACATGCGCTATGGAATCAATAATTGCCCGAGCAACGTTGGCTGGGTGCCGAACAGCCGGCTATATGGACTTGCATGACATGCATGTTTCTAGAACGGTGCTGATAATTGCCGTGAGGAATGAACAACCGGTCAAGCCTTCGTATTCGACCTTAGCTAAAGTATAGTTATACTCTCGGGGCTATCGGTTGTGAAATGCTAATCCAAATCAAGGTTCTTGACTAAGGTTGCTCCTTGCCTACTGGGGTCCTGGAATCTGGAGGCCCCGCCGATGTCTCTGATCAGTGATCAGGTAACCCGGCCCACACGCCGTCCCTGGCTAAGTTATTCTGTGGGGTCTTCAAGATCTGAGTGAGACGGTCTTTCGTAATGTGAATGGTCGCAAAGGTCAGCTGCTGTGGGCTTGAACAACCATCCATATGCCCATGGTTTCCATAGGATCTCATGGAAACTGAGTGGAATTGCCCGGTGATCGATCCATGAAAATGAGTGGGACCCATCTTGCATAATTCCACATACAACGTGCAGCCCTTTAACAATAAAGCAGCCTTAGAATAAACAATCACGCCCATTTGATCTTCGCCGGGGTTAATTAGGCCTTGGAATCACCACCACGGTAGCTGGTAACCTATGGTGGTGACCGATGGCTCAACTCTCCAAAATCTTGTATACGTCCCCTGTGAAGGATCGCGATGCTCAACCCAAGATTCCATTATCATCTTTTGAACTTGTTTAATGAAGAGCAGATTCAGGTGGCGAAAAAAGCAGAATCAAGCGCCGAGTCGGATTACTCTGCATTCTTGTACTGGCATCTACCGCGCGCGTGGGAGCTCTTGCTACCTACTTGGAGCAGGTACCTGCAAAAGGGCTTCAATTTAGGTTGCTGGCTAGGTACCCACCTAGATTTATTGCACACTGTGAAGCAGGCTCCTTGCAAAACATTCAGAGATATCTACCGCCTCTTGTGCATCCAAGTTGTCATTAATTTCGATTTCGCTGTTTCTAGAACCTTAGGCTGAGCGAGTTCCCCGGCCGTTTGGTGGCCGCCACTGCGGGGAAAACCATGATGATGCTACTTTTGGCGTGGTAAGGGACTCACCTAAGAGCCTACTCCACGAACAGATTGAGCTGAATTAGGTATACTTATGGACTTAGACATATAGGTAACAGCGACATGTGTCAACGTCCTTCAAAAATGTGAGGCAACATTATAATCGATGCAGATCACTAATCTTTGATCGAGTGACTTTGCGGGGTCCCCGCAAAAGCCTCTCAGCCGAAGCCGAGGTCGAACATCCCCTTACCGAACTCATCTACACGCTCTTCTATTATAAAGGATCTCTGATGGACCATGGCAAACTTCCCATCTACATTTCAGATAGATAGACTAACATCAGCACAACATGATCTTCGACCCAGCACCCATCGAGCTCCCAGCCTCGTACGAGGCAGTCCCAACCACTGGTCAAATCAAAGTCTCGCATCATCCAGCCGGCGCACCATCAGTAACGCCAGTGATCGTCGTGACTCTCAACCGTCCAGCCAACAACAATGCCTTTACTGGACAGATGGTTCAAGATTTTGAAAAATTCTTCCCCATGTTTGACGTCGACGAGCGGGTCAAAGTTATTGTCTTGACGGGCGCAGGCAAAATCTTCTGTGCGGGCGCAGACTTGGACATTGGATTTAGTAGCAATCGAGAACGCCCGGCCGATCATCGTGATGGGTAGGTCAATGACGAGATGAAGCAATGGGACTAGAGAAAGCTAACAGACATAAGTGGTGGCCGCGTTGCGCTGGCCATTCATCGCTGCCGCAAGCCAACCATCGCCGCTATGCAGGGCTCTGCTGTCGGAGTTGGAATGACTATGACTCTACCGGCCATCATTCGGTGAGTCCTTCAATCTACCTAAAACGACCCAGCGCGCGACTAATAGCCCATCTCAACTAGAATTGCATATGAAAAAGGGAAGTATGGCTTCGTTTTCGGCCGACGAGGCATCATCATGGAATCCTGCTCCTCGTACTTCCTGCCCCGCCTAATCGGATTCTCCAATGCCAGCTATCTCGTCAGCACTGGCGGTGTCTTTCCACCCAGTTCGAAGCATTTTGGCGATCTCTTCAACGAGATTCTGCCGGACCCTACACAAGTTCTCCCGCGAGCTCTCGAGCTAGCCACGGAAATAGCACAGAATGTCAGCCCGACCTCACAGTATCTCAACCGTGCGCTATTGTGGCGTAATCCCGGAACTGCAGAAGAGGCTCATCTCCTGGAATCGGCTGTCATTTGTCACGCTTTTGAGTCAGAGTATGTGGCTTGCCCTTGTCCCAGTGCAGCCCATTTATGAAGGAGTTTTTGTTTTGCTGACGATTGAACAGAGATGTGAAAGAGGGTGTCAAAGCCTTCTTTGAGAAGCGCAAACCTGTTTTCCGGGCAAATTTGGACGATAACCCTCCTCCTAATGTGCCCTGGTGGACTGAGGTCGATACGGGACGGAACCCTAAGGCGAAGACTCCGTCGAAGCTATAGATGGTTAACTTGTTGTATGATTGTCCTGGGAATCCTGTAGACACTTTCTGTGAGAGAGGTGAGCCTGAATAACCGGGAACTATAACTTGAGAATTAGGAATGAAACCATCTCCCGTACTCAATGTCAGTGCACGAAACGGAAAACAATAAAAGTGCTCGAGGGTTTAGTGCCACGACACTGCGAGTATTTCGCATGGGCAGCAGGTTGCCCTGTCATCAAAATCCGGTGTGAAGGAGGGTTTAATAACTCTCGAGGAGTGCAAAGGGTCAAATTTGAACTTTGGATGGAAGTTTGTTGACGGTTATCAAATTCATTCTCAGATACAATGTAATCTCCTGCCCGCGTCGCTAATGAGGTTGAATATCAAAACACCGATTCCAGAAAAGATTCCAGAAAAGAAGAAAAAAATGCCCTGCTTGGGCCAAAATCTGCGAAATTCGAGCAGTTTGAAATGGATACACACAAATAAGAGAGAGAGAGGAGGGCGAAAGCTTCACATCAACTCAAGGCGGGAGCTGGATTAAATAATGAAGTTGCGGCGCTTGCGGTTGTATGCTCGCTGGTCCTTGAGCCACTGGCGGTATCCCTGCACGCTGCCAATCTTCTCGCCGTAGTAGTCGGGAACGGGGTTTGCAATCGAATTGGTGGACGGGTCGACACGGAATCGCTTAATACGGTCGAAGAATTCCTTTTCTTTCTGTGAAAGCGAGACGGCTCATTAGTAAATTGTTGGAGAGCTGATACAGCATTCTGGATGACTTACCGTGGCCACGGAAGGCTTATACCGGCGGTAAACCAGGCCCCAGACACCGTTACCAACAGCTGGACCGACAAGCCAGCCAGCAGCACCGCAGGCTGCAGTTGCCAGCCCTAGGACCACGAACGGATCCAGACCCATCACCTGGGCACCCAGAGCCTCCAGATCCTGAGATGAAAGAATCTGCACACCGACGGATGTAGAGACGAGGGAGCTGACAATCGAAGATGCAAGCGAGTAGCGACGGCGAGAAGCGCGGAGCTTGAAGAAGGAATTCCAATCCAGCTTCACTTCATTGTTGGCCGCCGCCGAGGTGGACTGGGCACGCAGGCCCATCGGCCGGCTCTGTGAGATAGACAAAGGCCGATGAGGGCGGAGATCCTGGTTCTGGAGGGCACACGACGGACGAACTGCGGTGGAGTGGAGGCGAGCGAGTTGCGCCGATGGTCCTTGTGATCCGAATCGAGAGACTGGGGAGGTGCGGACGAGTGGACTGGGCACAGAGAAGGCCACACGGCCAGTGAAGATGGAGCGAACGGACATGCTGACGGGGGTGGAGTGCATCTTTTCGCCGCAGAGTCGTTGCAGACAAGAGATTGTGTTGTCGCTGCTCCGCAAGTCTGCAAGGTTGGAACTTGGCGAAGCTCGAACTGTAGTTACGTAAGCAGCTCCATCGGAGTTTGGGCTAGACCACGGATATCATGGAACGGATATTCGTCGCGTGGATGGAACGCACACTTCCTTCCACACATTGAATCCATAATATAGGTAGCGTATTGTCTAGGGAAAAATTAACGCAGGTAATCAAGTGCTTCTTTAAAATCGGTTCTGCTGATGAAGATAATCAGGCAACCTGTTAAGAATAGGTGATGACGGGAAACGCCGAGACAGGTATATATCGTGAATGCCGGGAGTGGTTGAGGGAGTCGTAAGCACGTACCTCGATTGGATCGGAACTGCCAGGTACCTATTACATAGAGGGGGCAATTGGATGGACTCCGAGGGTTTTAGGAGGCTTCAAGATTGAATGTTCGAACCTCATCTAATAGGAGAAATGTACACCTTGATTGAGCCTAATTAGATTCTATTGTCTGATTCACACATGCAACCACGGCTGATGCTGACGGTAGGTATGGATCACGCTGGCAACGCTTGGACTAGACGATTGTTCCACCATGGATGCTGACGCTATCTGGCTTCAGCATTCAATCACAATCCTTCCCTTCTCTTGAAGTCACCTGGGCGAGACTGGGGAGGAAGAGAAGTCCCAAAGCCATTCACTCGTCCGTGTAACCACTTCAAGGTGACAGTGCTCATGGCCATGACGACAGCGCTCAACGAGAACAAGCCCACCCGTCCTGTGGTGGAAAGCTGCTCAAAGATGGGATACGGATACCTTCGGCCAATCAGTTAGCTTATAGGAACGCTGGTGAAGGTTATTCAGCTGTACTTACCATCCATTGTACGAGAAACATTGCTCAACCCAGAACCAGTACCCGAAGGCGATAATACCGGACAAGCCCAGGGAAGGGAGGGCAGAGATTGTCCACGGAGGCGAGAGCAACAGCAAATCCACCAACATCACGATAGATGGGACCGCATGAAAACCGAGATCTGCCGACGAGTGTTAGTGCACGTTCCCCGCTATTCTCGGCATGAGCCGCCGTTAGGTCTGTCAACGCACCAGCATGTAAAGGAATCACGGCCCAGTCCGGCAGCACCAGACGCTCGTCGATCTGAACACTCGGGCATACCCGGTCAGATCGGTCAATCAAGTGAATCGATTCTTTGCCTGGACTTACCACCCGAAGACCCCAGTAGAGTACGCTAATTAGCACCTCCAGAGGGGCACTGCACACCGACAAGAGATTCTTGATCAAGAATAACCGCCGCGACAGGGTCACGTCAGCAAGGAAGGCGACGATGAAAGTCAGCGTGGAGAGGCTGAGTCCAATAACGGTCAAGTATTGGAAGTGCCAGCCATATGCCTCGTTCCTTTGATCAATTAGCTATGCCCAAGTCCCAGAGGCTTCGTTGATCCTTTGTCCCTGTGGGAGAAACTTACGCCCTGTTTGGGTTCTCGTGCATGCTTTGAAAGACGGGGTTAGTGTGGTTTTACGTAAATGAAAGCCGATTAGTACCAAAATATGCACAGAGATGAACATACTATTTGAAAGTCCAGAGGAAGCTCGCAAGTCCCGTTGCCTACTTATGTTAGCCATGGATGCTCTACAGAGTAATCAGGAGGCAGAACCATGGGACAGTTGCACCTACATGAACCAGAGCTGAAAAGCCCCTGGAAGGGCTGGGCCACCGCTGTAGAGGGTGATGGTGGGTTAATGAATGAGCCATTTTCCTCGAGGAACGTGCGAAACAAGTAAGTTAATTTAGTTTGCAAGTTGGTGTAGTAGGCAAAGGCTAGGGACTCGCATAACCAAGGCCAACTAACTTACTGGGGAAGGCGGAGGCTATCGGGTGCCTAACTGGGCACCGGAGCACCATTATGACGCAGACCACGTGACCGGTAAAGCCGCGGCATACCGCCCCGGAGAATTCGCTAATCCGGGGTCCGGCTGATTTGGCCTTATCGGCTCCAGGCGCTGCCCCACACTTTCCCACGCGCTAGACAGGAATCTTCGCAACTCGCGCTCAGTTGCTTCGTTCTTTGCTCTCGGTCTGCAGACTGCAGTGATCGATACGAGTGGGCCATTGCTAGCCTGAGTTTATACTTATTCGAGAAGGCACCCACGTGATATGTGAGATTCCACCCGAGATTGGCACTGCCCTAATTATTCCTTGGATTCTCCATTGCAGATAAGGAGAACAAGCATCTGTCATTGCTACCGCTGTAACGGGACACAGGTTTCCTCGGGCACATCTCCCTCCCACACCTCGATGTGCTTGTATACTAGGTGTGGGTGTCTGGTCGATTATCGCTTCGTCGCAACCTGGGGTCAACATAGCTACAAACGCCGAAAGCGAATCAGTTACAACCTGCGTGCTTTGAGAAGAGTCTGAGCCAGATTCTGACGTGCGACTGCTGAATGCCCGTGGCAGCTTAGACCCTTCTTCTCTTCAATTGATTCACCACCTGCTCCATAGACCAGGCTGTCTATAGGTTCCCCTTTGGAGGTGCAATGCCTCGACCTCGTCGACCTGGCGCGCCAGAGCCCAAGCGCAGAAGTCGAAAAGGATGCTGGTGAGTTTGCCGCGTGCGGAAATGGATTATTGCGTCTCACAACGCTAATGATTGACCAAGGCCATGCAAGGCTCGCAAAGTGAAATGGTAACGGACTAACCATCCCTCTGTTCGTTAATTCCACTAACAGAGGAATCACCACAGCGGCGAAGAAAAACCCTCTTGTCTCAATTGCCAACGGCAAGGCGAGCCCTGCGACTACAGCGTCCGGCTCAATTGGGGCGGCCGCACCAAGCGGCCCTCTGATGATTCTTCCTCTTCCATGCCCAAGGGATATGGGGGCATGCTGATTGGCTTCGCGGATCCGGAGCGGGTGAGTACCACTGACTCGGCCCACATCCCCGCATCAGTACCACCGGGGAACAAGAACCCTGCGGATGGGTTTATCCAATTCAGATCGGGAGACCTCGGGTCCTCGGAGGCCATATCGCCCAATAGCCCTATCGCCTTTGGTGGCTTCGAATCTCAGAAGCCTCAAACGTCTTCAGAAAATGGAATCTCTCCATCGCAAGGAGAGGTTCAGTTCGCAACGACATGGGCAGAGCACTCTCCCATGACCCCAGCTTCGTCGGGGTCCATTTCGCAATATCCATTCGGTCAGAATTTCCACAACTCATTCTCCCCTGCAGCAGATCAAGGGGTCGGTCTTCAGTCGCTGTCTGCGTTTTCATTTCATTCCAGCTCTGTGTCCCAGCCGGTCTCCTTCCTCCGTAATTCAGTGGATGTAACAGGCCATCTCTCTGATGCATCGGTCCGTCCAAGTCAGAATGATGGCTTGATCCCCACGAGTCGTGCCTTGCCACATGAAGAGCATGGACTGAGTTTCTTATTGAACGACGTCCCTGGGCAGGATAGCCCTTCTCATGAAATGGCAGACCACAATGGGTCGTTGACCTTCCTACCCCCAAGATCTCATGCATCTTCGTCTCCTGGGCATGACAGGCATACGCCTTTATCAACCCATGCGGCGAAGACGGAGTTGCTTCGACCATTTCACCTTCCTGAAAACCTGGGTATAGATGCCAGAGACAGAGGAAGTGGTCATCCTCGAATTGAATCCATCTCAGCTCAAAGCAAATGGCAGGCGTATCTCACCAGCGTGACCGATAATTATGGCTTGGACAGTGGGCGTCCAGATCGCGACCTGGCCTTGAATAATGACCATGCCGCCATTGATATCAACTCTGCTGTCGACAAAGTCAGCCCACGGAGTCGAAACGATAAGTCTTCGTCACCTACATCATTTCACGGCTCCACCGCTGCACAAAAGCCCGATTTCAGTGGGTATTATGCCTTTCCAGTTCCCGTGAACATCCCTCGATATCTGTCCCCACTTCCTTCCTCGTTGCTGAAGAACCCGATCAACTTGTTGTATTTTCATCACTTCCTCAACCACACGTCCAAAATGCTGGTCCCGCACGATTGTGATAACAATCCATTTGTGTCGGTGCTACCCTCGAGTATGTTGACCCATCCCGTTGCTTGCAGATTGACTCGTTCGCTTCTCGTGCTAATCGACCAGTGGCAATCTCTGACCCCAACTTGTTAAACCTGGTCTTGGCGTACTCTGCAAGTCATCGGGCACGTTATATAGGGCATCCGGAACCTGTCAACCGCATAGCGCATTGGGTTAGCGATGTCTTTCCAGCATTGCGGGTTGCCTTGGAAGCGTCAAAAGAGGAAATTACCGATAGCCATTTGGCGACGGCGATCTTGCTTTTGTCACTGAAGATCGTTTGTCCTGGCACATTTGAAGTCCCCATTCCTTGGCAGAGTCATCTCAAGCTCGCTAGGGACTTGTTCATTGCCCGTAGTGATCGCATTGCACAGCCTGGGAATCGCATCGGCGCTTTCTTCGCCCGCTGGCTGGGGTATATTGACACCATGGGCGCCCTGTCTTGCCGCCAGGCAGGCCCTCCATTGATGTTGTACCACTCTGTCCTGGCAGAGTGCTGTCGCCCTCAAAGTCATGATGAATATTGTGTCGACTGCTTCACTGGCTTCAGTCCCCGCACCGGTTTCTTCCTTCTCCGGCTTGCGCAGCTCGTGCAACAATGCGACAATGAACGCTTCGATGAGCTAGGCCACTTCCAACAGGGTTGGCATCCATCTGCAGATATGGTCATGGAGGCTCAGGCGGTGCTTGGGGAATTTGATGACTTGAATGATAGAGTACATACTGATCCGGATCATCATCTGGGAGTCGAGGCCGATGATATGATGGCCACAGAGGAAGCATTCCGATGTACTGGGCTGCTTCACCTCCACCGACGGGTGCTCGAATCCTCGCCCGACTCGTTCCCTGTGCAAGACGCCTTGCGCAAGCTTGTCGGCGCGTTGGACCGTATGCGCCTTGGTGCTTCCACCGAAGTCTGCTCGCTGCTCCCTCTGTTCACGGCTGGCTGTGAATCCCGTGATTCATCCCAGCGCATGAAACTGCTTAACCGTTTCTTCGTGCTTGAGAAGTCGGGAATGAAACAGGTATGATACCGGCGAACCATTTGATGTCCTTTGACGTTGGATCCTAACACCTCCAACTAGATCCAAAATGCTCGACAGCTGATGCAGCATTGCTGGGATGACAACCTGCCATGGATTGCTCTTGCTGAGGGAGAGTTCCTTGGATAGACCTGGAGAGTTGGTCCGTGCTCAGATGCATGCTCGAAAAGCCCTGTTACTGCACAAGTTGTTACTGCACCATACAGTGTGTCCATCATTTGTGCCCTTGGCAGATATCAGACTATGTACTCATCGTGTCAGCAATGCTACATGATGTCTTTCAAATCTCTCTTACCTTCAATCCGATTGAAAAATATCTCACTCGATCGCCTTCATCTCAACTGAGGCACCCCCGTGGCATTAGCACAAGAGGGAAAACACACACGGACGAGCAACGGCTCCAGTGTCCCGCAGTTGACCTCACACGTGATGGCGAGCCCAATGACTTCCCTTTCAGTTTGCTCCAACGACTTCCTGTCGCTGATGGGAATCGTCTTGGCGGTCATAGTCCTCGTGGTCTTTCTGCTGGTCAAGTTGTACCGCTTTCTGCGTCATCCATCCACGACGTTTCTGTCGTCCTCCTCTTCATCATCCTCTTCCTCACTCTTCTCTTCTCCCCCATCCTCTTCCATTTCTTCCCTCTCTTCAACGTTTCCTCCCTCTGCGAGCTCCCCCAAAAAGAAAGCTCGTACCATCATGAGTGAGCCAGCGCAGTCCCTCGATCGTTCCCTTTCCTTGGGGAACCTCAGCCTCCTCGATGAGTCTGAGGACTTCGAGTACACGGGCCAGCTGCTTGAGCCCATCATGTAAGTTCATCATCGTTCTTTTCATCGCAGTCGTCCGACTCATCGACAAGGCGCTCGTTCTAACACTCTGCCTTGTAGCTTCGGTTTGCACCGATCGCCCTTTGATGCGCCCATCATTCGTGAGGTAGGCTTCAAGCTCAATCTCTGTTTCCATTCATCAAATGTGCTAACTGGCCGGCCAGGGCTCGCCAATTGGCTTCGATGAGGACTCGGACAGCGCCGTAGACTCTGTTGTCCTGGTAGGCCCGCACCCAGTCACCCTCCCCCAGGCTGAGATGTCTGTTGCCATCTCTGAACGCGAGATGAATCTCGCTGCCGCCAATCCCACCTCCACTGAATGGCTGCGGTGGGCTATCGCCCACTCTGGTGTCTTTGAGACCCAGCAGGAGGAGCTTGCCGCCGCCGAGTACGGGAAACACCACCGGCTTGTCTTCAAGGGTGTCAATGACAATCCTGTTTTCCAGTGGGGCCTGCGATACATCCCAACTCCTGGCGACGACAACATCTTCCGGACAGTGATCATCGACAAGCTGCCCGCCACTGCCACTCTCGATCGGATCCTCCCTCACATCGGTGGCGGCGCAATCTTCTCGGCCTCACTCATGGATACCTCGACCATCACTGGCTGCCCGACTGCAATGATCACCTTCGTTCATCAGACTGGCGCTGTCAAATTCCTCCGCCGCGTTGCACGGGACGGTTTTTACGTCGGAATCAGCCGCGTCCAAGTCCGCCCCGTCCCGACCCCGACATACCTCATGGCTACGGAGACCGAGACTCAGATCTATCGGCTGGGTCGGACTCGCTGCCTGTCGTTGGTCTCTCGTCTGAAGGGACTGAAGAAGGCCATCCATCAAGTCCTGAGTCAGTCGCGCCTCCGCCACTATGTAGAGTGTTTCGGGGAACATGACCCGGACGGCGAGGTCACTGTCCGATTCCTCTCTGTCCGAATAGCCGGAGTGGCCTACATGGCACTGGCCACTGACCCGAAGCTCAAGGGAGTCGCTGTCAAGCCTGCGGCCGATCCGTGCTCACTATGATTTGAGCAAATTTAATTTGCTCTATGAGGGCTTTGATCGTACCAATCGGCAGCCCAATGTGGGAATTAGCATTTAGCAAATTTTTCTCCGAGGGTCAGCATCTGGCACTCAATGTTTTAATGAACCAATTTGTTCATAGAATTGGCTATTCGTCCGATATAGTATGTAGTCTGTAGAGAAAGATAGACTTGGGATGAAATGGGGATTCTACTTGATAAGCTGATCGCGTAGCCCTTTGCCGACCGGCAGAGTCTTTCAACCCCGCCTCCCTCGGAGCGGCGCCGCCCGAGTGACGCGGCACTCCAGAACACCTGGGTCACTCTATCCTGTGTAGATCACCTAGAGCCGAAGAAAAGGACAATAACGAGGTTAAGAACAATCTGTGTGTGTCAGTCATGCCTCCAGGCAATATTCTATCGAGTCTGGATTCTTTCGTAGAATGGGTGACGCGAGAGGCCGACACGGGACTTGCCGACTCCCAAGCAGTGGAATTTCTAAAGCTGGATCCATTTGGAACTCTGGGACCTCGTTTTCTTATGTCGTTGTTTGTTCGACGTCACTTTCCCGTGATTGTCGATGCGTGTGTAAAGTAGGGATTGCTAAATTGACACTCCTGCAGAAAAACATCTAGAGAAGCTATATATGTCTGAATTTCATGGAGGATGTATAGGTAGGTTCTATATATGAAGTAGAATACTAGACTATAAGAACTAAAGTACCTAAGTAGAAAAAGAATAGGAAGGGAATAAGAAGGAGTATTGGGGAATGTAACAGAAGGAGTATTGGAAAGCGTGTTCGAAAGAGTAGCAGAAACAGTATTAGGAAGCGGCTGCTAGAGAATTTCAGGCAGAAGTGGGGTTGAAATATACATAGGGGGTCTTAATTCAAGAATCTCTTAAAGAATAAGAGAGATCCGCATGCACATTGTCATCTTCCACGCCTTGCGCCCATGTCCATGACTATTCAGATATCTCTGTGTCAGATTGTTTCAAGGATCTGTGAGGGTTCAAGATGCTCATGGCAATCCTTGATGACAAATTTGAACAACGGTTGACTATGTCTCATAGCTTGGCATCGTGCTTCCAGCCTGACATATCCGCGAGGTCCTTTGCCGGGGCAGCTCGTCGAGACTTGAGCGCGTCACCTCCAGGTCTCCATCTCCATTCCTTCGCCAGCTCTTGTGAGAGAGATCCTTCGAGCAATTCAACGATGTGCTTGCCAATGTTCGGGAGGAGCTTGAAACTGTGGCTATTGCGAACAGTAGGTTAGCAAGATGGTATCCTTATGTTTTTATTGTAGACTTATCTGTCCATGATCCTGTACTTACCCACTGTCCCCTGTAGCCAGAATCAAGTTTTTCCATCGTGGGTGCTCACAAATAAGCAGATTCGCATCAGCAGTATCTGTGCACCAGCACATACTTCGATTGAACAGCTCCTTATGCGTGAATCGGGGAAGGAATCGGGCAATGGCTTTGCGAATGGTCTTTTCAGAGGCATCGGGATAGGTGTCTGTTGGGTGTTTTGCGTGGGACCGTGGAACAGAGATCCGCTTGGGCTTGCTAGCTCCGTAAGGTTGATGCTCTTTGAAGCGGGAGAATCCAGGAAACTCGTCACAGACTTTGATCACTCCGTGCCTGGAATTCATCGTTGGGTCAGCATAGGCCCAGAGCACTGGGGAGAACTGTTGGTGATGACTGACTCGTTCGGCTCGAAGAAAAAGCCGTATTCACCATCATACACAACGGGAGCATTCTTGTATTCTGCGGCTTCTTGTGGTGTGAGTTGAATGTGGGCAAAGACCCATGCCTGAGCGTTTGTGCAGGTTAGAAACTGGGTTTTATAGTCCGTGGCAATTACCTCGTGAGTGGAATTTAGGGTACACCTTACCTTGGAAACACACTGCCCTTGTAGATCGATTAATGTCGGACTCCAAGCCCCTGCGGCCAGCACTACCTTGTCGGCGAAATATTGTGTCCCATCTGCTGTCTCCATGCCGACGCAGGTTACCCCATCCGCTGCGAACAGCGGTTTTCTGAAGGTCCCGGCTCTAAAAGCCCATGTCAGCCTGGTTTCTGCCGCCTTCAAGAGACTAGAAAATGGTTCATTTCCTGTACCTACCCGCCAAATCCAAAATTGACTCCCTGCCTGCGAAGGAACTCGCCAATCGCATTGATGGCCTTGGCTGCAGCTAACCAGCCCCCATCGCCGCAAAACAGGCCTTTCCATCCCTGTTGACCGACAACTGATGAGCCACTGCCAGCCCAGTCAGACTAGGGAGATTCGATGTTTACCTTGACCTGCTCTCGGGTAAATTGGGGTGCTTTGACCAGAATATCCTCTTCGCTGTCTAGCCACACATTCGTCTTCTCGAGACCGACGTTCGCATCGATGAGGGACTGGTACTTTCGACGAAGACCGCCAATACCCTCTTCCGATGATGAGCAGTCAATCTAGGCATGATGTGAGAATCTAGAATGTCTCCATGATATTGTCCAGAGAATGATGGCTTACCATGCCGACTTGGTGGAAAAAGGATTTGAACAACGGATCATTCTTCCACATATCCAGTGCCTCGAGCGACAATTGCAGGTCTGGCCCATTGCGCAGTCGAATGCTCATGATTTTGTTGAGATCGTGTCCAGCTGATTGAGCCGATGGAATAGGATATACATCGAGAACAGTGATGTTGGATGGAGTGTACCCAGAGCGAACCAGGTGCAGTGCAGTGGACGAGCCCATCGTACCACCACCTCCGACCACGATGACCTTGGTGCTTGCGCGGAGATTGGCCATATTTTTTGCAATGGATGCAGAGGAACTTTTGGGGATGCGTGATGTACTCGGAAGTAGCTCGCCGTCAGAGCGCATGCGGTCAGATAAGTGTCGAGATAATCTGCTACGTAAAATGAAGTATTCTTGAAGAAGTTCGAACTGATCCCCTCGATAGGGCGATTCGGAAGCCCTCGTCATGTGAAGTATTAGGGATCTTGGTGGGGCTTACGATGGAGAGGCTTACCGCGCCGACGATTCAATTGACTTCCGGTTGCGCGATACTCCGCCCTGGTCATTGGATATGGAGAACTACAAAGAGTCATGTCGATAACAAACTTTAAACAAAGCAAGTCAGATGGCCCGGGGCCGAGAGCCGGCTATCAGTCCCGGCGAATACGATTGGCTCCAATGCCCCGATGCCCCCACGTCTTGCCGAGAAACTGTCGGATCAGCGCGACACTAATGCCGAGTTCGTTGAGGGATTTCGCTTGGACCTTCTGTCGGCCTGGAGCGACTCTTTGCGACTGTCGAGACTCCCCACAAGCACCCGATAATGCTCGATAATGCGATGATACGAACATGGCTGACTCGGAGAACGCGGGGAATGGACCCGCCTGTCTATGACCCTGGAGATACGCGATAAGCGAGAGCTCCGACGAGTCTCCGGATAATTCAGGCTGATCTGGAGCTATAACTGCACTCACGGCGACTGGACCTTCCAAGATACCGTTCGAGGTGGCGCTTCATAACCGGCATTTGCGTGTGGCCTCCGCCTGGACCTTCTGTCAATTTCAACGTCGGGCTGGAGTAGCCCGTGTCAGGTCCTCGGGGAGCTTTGGAGAACGTGGGGAAACCTGTACTTCTCCACCCGACCGGACACGAATCCACGATACTCTGGAGATAAGCTTAGTGTGGTTGTGCCCGTCCCGCTTGGGGAAGACGTACATCGCATTTAAACCCGGCCTCGGAGGTGTATATAAGGAACCATTTAGGCGAGCTGATCTGGGAATTTTTCTTGTCTTGCTTCCAATTTCGTGCGTCAAACAACTCGGTCATCATGTCAGACTCAAAAACTAAAGATCTGCCTACTCCCGAGGCTCACGAGGACCTGAACCCGTTGCCAACAAATGTCACGGACATCGCTCATGGGGTCGACATGGACCACTACCGAGCAACTGTTCCCCTGTGGAAACGTGTATGGCAGCACAGCTTGACACAGATGATGCTGCTGAGTGTCCAAGCATTTTGTGGTCCTGCCATGTCTGATGCAATCACTGGTGAGATATTCAAAAACCCCCGAGGGTCTGTCTGAGTCTAATGCAATGTCAGGTCTCGGTGGAGGTGGCCTCGCTACGCCTCGAGTTTCGAACATCACCACTGCGATCACATATGCTATGCTTGCCATCTGTAGGTCTCATTTGGACGATACACACATCGGGTTGTATTTTGCTAATCAAGCATGACAAGTCTGCTTCTTCGGCGGTCCAATCGTGAACAAGATCGGGGTCAAATGGGCTCTTGTCATCGGTGCGGCTACGTTTCCTATTCAAGGCTCAGCATACTACTGCAACAGCAAGTTCGGCAACCAATGGGTGAGTATGGACAATGTGGTGATATGTACCATCCGTGGAACTGTATAAGGCAGCTGACTGTCATTGCGTTTTATAGTATCTCATCTTCAGCGGTGCAATCAGCGGTATTGGAACAGCTTGCTGGTATGTCGCTGAGGCAGGCGCGATTATGACTCTGGCACCATCTGGTGCACGTGGAAAATATTTGGCCCTGTGGATCGTGTCACGGAATCTCGGGCAGCTGGTCGGGGGTGCTATCAAGTGAGCTTCTCTCCAGACAATGGGATTAAACACTCATGGATCATGACTGACGGCTTCGGTTTTGCAGTCTGTCCAAGAACCACGTTAAGGGAGCCGATGGTGGTGTTACTCCAGATACTTATCTTGCCTTTGTCATCATTGAGGCCATTGCGTAAGTCCATTCCTTGACAGTCGAAGAGAACTCATGCCGATTGGTTCTGTAGGCTGCCATTTGCTTTGTTGATTACCCCCTTCGAACGTGTTGTCCGATCCGATGGCACGAGGATTGTAACCGCCGAGACTCTGTCCACCAAGATGGAGCTTCGGCGCATTGCGAAAACCATGACTTCCAAACTGGTCATGTTTTCCGCACTGTGGGCACTATGGTCATTCTTTTATGGGTAGGTCTAACAAGAAGTTGTGTCTGGCGATCCAAAGCTAAATTACTTGACAGCGGGACCTGGTCGACTTACCTGGGAACTTACTTCTCAGTTCGCGCTCGCGCCCTTTCATCTCTCATTTCTCCCTTCTTCTGCATGTATGTCACCTGGGTTTTGCTGTTTCCATCATCATATTATAATCTTCTCCAGGAAGTCCATTGATTATATGAACTACAGTTTTTATATTAT
>JAXQJV010000096.1:0-64809 GCA_037042255.1 Penicillium sp. PG106-07D | reverse complement strand
AAGTCGAAGACTCTCTTGAACTGCTCCGGTCTAAAACTTGTCAACATTCTTGCCTTTATGGAGGGCCCGCGGGAGAAGAACCGAAGAAAAAAATCCGAAGTAAAATGGGGCTAAACACTCACAAGGTAAGGGAGACACTCCAGTTGAGAATGTGTATATACACCGTTCGTAACACCCGGCACAGTATTTAGCTCATCACGCAACTTGTTCAGAATGACCTTGTTGTTCAAGATATGAAACATGCCAACACTAAGAGCTCTTGCCGTTGTTTCTGTGCCTGCAAAAATGACCGTCGTGCCTTCGTCCGCCAGACGGTCAAGTTCCCTCTCCTCAGGGGGGATATTCGGGTCTTGAAGTGCTTGCATGATGACAGACTTAGCTGGTGATTTATCTCCGTTGTCCTTGCCTAAAGATATTCGAATTGTGTCTTTGATCTCTTCCTGAGACGAGACCAGGTATGCCGCCCCGGGATGAATCAAGCGCATGATCGGAATAGGCAACCTCTTGATGGTATTTGCGACCCAAGGAAAGAATCTGGTAAAATGATAGAATTGAATAAGGCCTAAAATGGCTTCTCTAACTTCAAATTTGAAGCCCTCATTCCCGAGGTAATCAACACTTTGGCCATAGAAATACGTCGTCACGATGTCTGCGGTGAGCGCGGCGAATGCAGCGTCTAAATCAGCAATCTGTCCGCGATGCATGGTCTCTTCTAACCTCGAACACAACCGGTCGATTTTCTTGTGGATAGCTGGCTCAACTCGGTTAACGGCAGCCCTTGAAAAGTAATTGTTCAGGATGGCGCGTCGCGCCCGATGGACTTTATGATGTATGGTAGCAAGGGTGGCTTGCGGAACCGAAAACGCGGCCACTGCATCGTGATATTTGTCCGTTTTGCGATGATTTCCAGCATACACTGTACTGTAGTAGTGTGGATCACGGATATGAAGCTCATTGGCATTCACTCGAATAATTGGGCCTTGTGAAAGAGGGCGACATGGTTAGATAACAAATTTGTGACGGGCTTAGGACTTCGAACCGTATTCTTGGTGCAGTCTCTCCATCTCCCATAAAAACATGCCATCTTTCACTACATCGTAGTAAAATTCATAGAAAGGGCCTATAGCTGCTAGCTTCGGTCCAGGGAAATTTCGTAAGGGGTGCACGAAGAGGTTGTATGCAGCATTGAGCAGAAGATAAGCCACCAAAATAGCAACAACAATTCCCAGAATTGCCAAAAGATTATGGTCAACTCCTGAAATGCTGCCCAACATTGTACCGGTGGACATATTAATAAACAATGAGAAATAGTACGAATAACTGAATGCTCGACGTCGTTGGCAGTAAACCAGGAGGATGATAATCTCAAAACAGGTCTACAAAGGTGTTTATAAGGCATTATTATTACAAAGATCACTAAGTCAGGTATGACCGAGGTCCTGGCTATTGGGTGGTAAAAATTTTTCCACCGCTGAGCTGCTCATGTACTCCTAGACGCGGATGCGGTAAAAGTGTGGATGTTCACATCCCACACCGGGGATCTGGAAACCCAAAATGGTGGATACGAACGCAGTGATAGAATAAGAATGTGTATATTTGTATATTCGTATTTATTTATATTATTATTATCAAGACTACTGCTTCGCACAACCGCCAGCTTCAGAGGCTCAGATGACCAGAAGCAGAAAAATAGAGATTCCATCGCGTGCCGGGGCCCATAGGCCCATAGGTGCGGCGCTAATAGATGCTGTGATTATCATATGGGCCAATTTCGTCTCCATATTTGTCTCGTTGTCTCATTCTCGTCCAGATAGCTTCGCCCTTCGGTCCGTCGTAATCAACCTTTGTAGCCCCACACGATCTGGCTTGGTTTTAATTTAATCAGACGTTAATCGCCTGCAGCTCATATGTATGGTAAGCCTCTGTATTATAAAATGCAATATTCTGCAAGGTTGCGATTAGCGTCATTTGTTGATCCAAAGTTCAGCTGAGTATATCGGTGTATCAGTACCAGCATTAGGTTGAAAAACTTGTGGATATAACATGGCATTGCCGGAAGGTATTTTTTTGTCGCCTCGGAATTCTTTCATCTAGAACAAAGCGTCGAATAAAGAAAAGCAGCCCGGAACCTATTGAACGACCTTATTCATTTCTTCCATGACCATAAAGATGTCAAGTGCAATGACGACCAAGCAATTCCCGCTCAACGAGTACATCGCGGCGTTGACCAAGTTCTTGGAAACGATAGATTACCACGACGACTTATTCAGTCATGAACAGCGTCTCGAAAGTCTACGATATGTTTATTGTCACACGGCAAAGCATTTTGACCAGCCTGTTGAGAGGGCTGCTCTGAGTGTCAGTTCTAGGAAGTTGCAGGCTGTCATGCGAACTAGCACGCTCGTCACTGTGTACTGCTGGGCCAAGTGTCCACTTGACGTCATGGTCGGCGTGTCTGTGTATTTCGCATATATCATAATGCTGGACGATTCTAGCGCCAGGCCCAACGCACAGATGACCACTTTCTGCGAAGACTTGATCAAAGGGAAGCCTCAAAAGCATCTGTTCTGGCAACGCATGAATGCTCATCTGTCAAGTTTCCTGGGCTATTACGGCGGCTTCTGTGCAATCACAATCTTTAGAAGCACGCTGGACTTCTTTCAAGGGTGCTGGATCGAGCAAAACAATTTCGGCGGTTTCCCTGGATCGAAATACTTCCCGCATTTCCTTCGTCGTCTGAACGGACTAGGAGGCATCTCCAGCGCTACTCTTTTTCCCAGCTCGGAGTTTAACGAAGAGGTCCTCTTCGAAGAAATTGTTACGGCAGTTGCACAAATCGAACCACAGCTTACCTTTTGCAACGATTTGATCTCGTTCTACAAAGAATTCGACAGCCCAAGAGATCAAATCAACTTGGTCAGCAACTTAACGCACTGCCATGGAATTCCCTGGGAGGTTGCTTTCGAACGATTGACTTCAGATTCAATTGATTCTTGCGAACAACTAGTTAATGTGTTCAAGGGCAAAAATTCAAAAGTCGAGGCTACCGTTCGTGCCTTCGTTCACGGATATGTTACCTGGCATCTGTGTGACCCGCGATTCCGGATGGAAGAGGTCTACAAGTTGTCTGGGAATTCTGAGGCGGATGTGAAGTTCCGTCAATATTACGAACAGGCAAAAAGCATTGGGGTGATTGACTTCAACCTCTGGGCTAACCCGTCCAACCAAAGAAGCGGCAGTATCAACTGGGCACGGGGACCGCTCTCCGTGATTCTATCCAAGACGGTCAACCCTGTCGTCGTGAAATTATTGTCCTGGCTCAGTTGGTAATTTTACTATGGAAACCAATAGTAGAGGAAGACGGGAGAAACATTACAAATTTGCTAGATCTCGGTTACAGTTCGGTTGTATATAGCAGTGGATCTATCATATTCTGATTTCTCAAAGGTGAAACTTCAAAAGCAAAAAGCAATAGGGATTACAAATTGTATCCGAACCTCCGTATCTCACCTTTAAAACTGTATTCTATATGACTGAATGACTTAGCTTGCGATGTTACCACACACTCAAACGCATCACTTTGAGAGCTAGACTTGGGACCGCCACGTAGCAAGGTTCCAAGCCTCAAATTCTCACAATATTATTGGGTGTTACTGGGCTGGGCAGTGGCCTTCGTTCACTACTACGAAGTAAGACTGACAATGATTCTATAAATGGTACTTAGGTAGAGGTAGTTTTGAATGACTAGATACTAAAGTGAAAGCGAGGTGGGCATTGAAAGTAGCGACAGCTAGAAACTGTGACGCTGCACGCGTGGCGGCAGGAAGGGAGGAAGCTATCTCCCGATGGGCGGGAGACGTGTGCTGAGACAGGAATATGCAAGAAGTTTCTCAGAGATATCAATGGAACAGTTGCGTGCCGAGCCAGGGCGAGGGAGTAGAAATCAAAGTCCCCAACGACGGCATGGTTAGACAGCCATATCCGCAGCCGAGGCCTTTTGGAGCGAGCGACCCCCCTGGTTAGGCCGTAAGCGGACGAATCACATCCTATCACCGTAGCCAGCATTGATGTAACAATATAGGAAATCTGAAACTGGTGAACTGCATAAAGATCGACTAACTGCAATGAGCTGGTGCCTGACGGAATCGGGCGAGATGATCCCGGAGCTCAGAAAAGAAAAGGAGAGGCTGCAGAGGACACAAGCAAAGGGAAGTAGTTCGCATAGCGCGCAGTAGGCGGCGGGGGACGCCGAGTACGACACTCGAAATACGTGAGCGTTTTACACATTAGAGCTGAGATTCCTCGTATTGTATTCTCCCATAAGTACTCAAACATGCGGACGAACTATCGGCTAGGTGTATGCATATGCATGAGAACTAGCGAATTGAGGCAGAAAGACGAGTGGATTGTATTCTTCAGCATAAATATAGCGGGGACTCCGTTCAATTCTTCCGCCGCCCCCAGGCGGGTCAGGGATGGAACAGAGATTATGTCTAACTCCGCTGTTGTCAATATACCTGCCATACAAAGAGCAAAGAAATGTGGGTACTCGACGAATATGCATGCCACTTGTGGTAAGTTACCACTGCCAAGTTCGCCACATGATTTTCTAGCTGATGCTGTGTAACCGCACGTGGGGACGTGGATAAGGGCAATGCTGCGTGGAATTGCACTAATTGCACCATGTGCCCAACTTACGTGTTGAGATATCAGCGTTAAGTATTGCTGTGACACAGCTTGCATATCTTTGTCTACAGATAATCTCACAGGTTTAACTGTGTACCCCAGGATGATATTACATTCAAACCCATTATTTCATATAGAATGTATATGGACTCAACTACCTAGTGTTTGGGGTGCGCCAGTACATAACTAAAAATGGGGAAGAGTGGCTTCGGCGACTGTGGGCTCAACATCTCAGGCCCCTCTACTATATAAAGTATCGGCATTAGAGATAAAGAGTACTCCCTTTGCTCTTTTTTTTAGTTTTGTTCTAGAGCCATTCCCCCTTCTTTTGGAATTACGTCGGTGTATTGGGGTCTCAGATATAGGTACCTTTCACATTGTTGATTTTTGCTGGCTCGACCCACCCTACGATGGACTACACTACTAGCGCAAACTCTGACACAAGGTATATGCAGCGAATTAAAAAGAAACCGTCAAATAACATCCTATACCTGCAGGCCATAGGGAGCTAGACGGATTAAAATCGTGAGGGGTGACGAATTTCTTAGCTACGACATGGAATACGTAGCAAAGTCCAAGCTGACCTAGCTGCCCGAAGACTCCTACTCATAGTAGCTAGTTGCCCCTTCGAAAACCTTGTTCCGCGGTGCCGGTGTCCTTGCAGGAAGCACACCGGGGCAGGGAACTGCAGGTCCTCTCAGAGAAGGAGCTATGGTGAATGGCAACACTTCATGGCTGCAGAAATCTTGCATGGATTGTGCATCTGGAGGGCGTCCAGCATGCACCCAGCTCGTATCCCGCAAGAACTTTATACATCCAGCACGAAATCGCATTTGCAAGGGGACTCAGCAGCTAGACGATTCGATAGCCGAGACCTTTCGGTTCAATCGTGTTTTGGTCATGCCAATTAACGGAGGAGCTGTGGATTAAAATTCCAAGGATCAGTCTTGCCTGAGTCTTTTCCTGAATCTAAATACCCTGTTCTAAATACGTTACTCTACTGCCAAATAACAAGCGCTTTCTCCGTACCTAGTTGATTCACCATTTCCAGATACTGCGTTTTATGTAACTAGATGAGAAATTGCCGTCGGGACAAATCTCTCAGAGTTTGTTGATCCCAGCTGGTTAATGAACCCCAACCACTCTTGCCTGGATCAATTTGAAGCAAATACTAGCAAGGACTAACTATTACCCGAGATCGGAATCATTGGCTTACGCCAAGAGTATATGAGGAGCGGATGCTGACATCAGGACTAAAATTGATTTGACTAGCTAAATAAATGTATACTGCAACCCCGTAAATGATTTCGATAAAAACAAATTAATCCGAAAGAGATGGCCCACACACAGAAAATAACGAAGTTATTCTCTGGCCATCGTTCCTAGGGTCTGAGATTGAATGAAACTCTCTTTCTCCGTTCATTTTGCGTACTTGACTTCGAATCCGCCAGTCATCAGTCGATCTGAGTCGGTCACACTGTCGAACCAGAGAGCTCCTTCATTGCGGCGCTTCTCATACGGGGCGGCATACCCCTCTCCGAATGGAGGGTGGTTATGATACGTCGTCGCGCACCAGATTGCGAATCCGGTGGCGAGATCCTCTTGAGCCAAGAACCAGCGGAGTATGTCCTCTGGAACGTCGTCGGGCGGGTTCTCTGTGAAGTAATCTTCTTTGCGACGAATATATTCCTTTTCCAACTCAAAGCACCTTTGCTTGAGCCATGCCTTAGACTCATCAACAGATAAGCCCTTCAGCCTCTGGAGTAGGGGAACCCCGTTGATCTGGCTGCGACCTTTGCCATAGGTAGAATGTATCTCTGCCTCTTTATCATAGTGGTAGTAGTCGTAGACATAGCATGAATGCATCCAAAGAGGGATGAATAGATCTCGAACAGAGTTCAGATCGTCCTGTGTCAGATTCAACCGGGAACCGAACTCAGCGTTGTCGCATGCCACTCTGGGTTGAACGGGTTAGTAAAGAAAAGTCTGGGGGCTTGAAAGCAGTGTATGACCTACGGCCAGGCGATGTAGTTTGTGCGATCCATGGCGTATTCTTTCATTGTCTTGTAGTGAGCCATTTTGGGTTCCATATCAATGCCTTCGACCAGCGCGACAAGGGACTTCACGCATTTGGGCCCGAGCTTAGGATCCAACTCGTCGAGAAACTTTGGCCATTTGGCCATTGTCTTCTTGTAGTTTTCTTGCCACGTTGGGTTGTCAAACTTGGGATCTTTGGGGACAGGTTTCGCAGTAAGATTAGCGCCCAACTACGAAAAGAGGTTAGCGGCCAATTAGAATCAAAGCATAGTCCCATCAGGCAGAGACGACACAGGAGAACAGGCGGAGGGTGGGTAGCTCACCATTTCCGTCATCTGTGCTTCAAAGCCTTCATGCAAATTAACTCGTCAGCGAACACACTTGCATTTCGAAAAGGCAATGGAAATCACATACACTCATAGAAGCTCAAAACTTCATTCGTGTAGGCTAGCATAGCCAATCTGTCTGGGAAGCTTTCTGCGAAGGTGACTGCAGCAAAGTTTCCCCTTGGTCCCAAAGCTCCTGGCATCGCGCCGACATTGTCTTTTCCAAAAACATCAATCTGCGCTTGGAACGAGGCATCATCTGCACGCTGGGCGTACTTGCTGATATAAGGTGGAAGAACTTTAAAGAAGTAGATCGGGTCATTCTCCCAAAGCTTGCGATCGAGCATAACCGAGTGTCTCCGAAGGCCTTCCCCAATACGTAGAACTGGAGTTTTGGTCATCTTGATCGGAAATAGTGAAAAGGCTTAAAGGGACTGAAAAGAGTAAACAGAGTTGGAGTTTGCAAGAAGAGAAAGGAATAACCGGGGTGTTTAAATAGCCAAAGGTCTACCGTCACGGCCGATCAGACCGGTGCCCAATGCATAGCTCATATTAGAGCGACTTAATCTGATTGAGTAGGATAGTATAACCTATTCTACTGTCAGGAGCGAATAGCGGGTTGCACGAGACAGATGAGCTTCATGCGAACCAGCTGGGCTCCCCCAAGACGGCCAAATATCAATATTACGGTAACTTGCTAATTTACGTATCTTTTTTGTCACGGCGGATCGTCGCCGCCGCTTTCCGATCTTCATTTGTGATTCTCGCCATCTGGCCCTAGAGAAGACTAGCTTTGAACAAAGCTTTGATCGACCAGATATGACAACTATCTTTCAGCTCTGGTGCGGGCCGCTCAGGATTTATTTGGCAGGCTGAAATCAAATGTTAGCCCTACTGTGCATTAGCGCCGCATTATTGTGTGACGAAATGTGCAGGCATTGATGCTAGGCATCAAGGAATCAGTCATCGTATCATAACGCGCAGGATGGGTGGAGACCGGAAGCAGGAGATATTCATCCGAAAACTTGTCATGTTATTCATCGCTAGTTAATAGTTAGAAATTTCCTGCTAGTGACCTTTTAGCAATTCAGACCTTTTGTGATTCCACTTGTTGGTCGAGATAATCTACTGCTAAGTTTTCCAATATATCAGACATCGGGCATCAGACATCGAGGACCAGGTTTGTCACAGGCCGGCAGGAGTAGGATTTGATAATAGCAAATAGTCTGACTAGTAATGCATGTATGGAACGAGTTCGTACGCTATATAGCTAGGCACAGTGCCTATCAAATTCTTAATATCTCACTATTCAAAAATGAAAACACCATTTGAACTACGATCATCTGTACTTGGCATGTAGAGCTGAAGAAACATTCAAATTGTTCGGGTCTTCCAGTGGCAATTTAGTCGGAGATAAATATCTGCCGCAGGGTCACTAGACACGTACACAGTTTCTCTCTCGCACTGGAACCCATTAAAACTAGTTGAGAGACATGTCGAATATGCTTGTGCATGCTATATCAGTCCATGAACAACAACATAAACATCCAGACAGGACACAGGGAAAAGAAAACCTACCACCCATATCAGGAAAATAGAGCCAATCATCAACCTCGAGGGATTTTGGCATGGCCACAGATTGGGCCACGCAGTCTGTCCCATCACATGTTGGACCCCACACCGTATACCTGTCATATTCACCTTCGCTGTCGAGAGGATAGAACTCTCCTGATGCGCGAAGAATCCTTGGTTGAGGACCGGGCTCAAAGATATTGCAAAGAAATGTACCGTATACACCATCATTAAGATAAATCATGTGTCGACTTTCCTGGTCCTCATTATTTTCGGTGGCATCTCGCCGGCCAATGACTGCGCAAGCCAAAGTCAGCGCGCCTGCCGCAAAATAACGCCCAGGCTCTGCCATGATTTCAACATTAATACCGCTGAAGTATCTCCCAATAGACTGCCGGATGGAGCTAGCCATAGGAACGAAGCTATGGCCTGAGAAACCACCACCAATGTCTAGCAGTCGCATTTCATGGCCGATACGTTGCCCAGCGTCGAAAACCTCGCGAGAATTTTGAATGGCCTTGTCGAATGCAGTTGGGTCTTTTGCATTGGAGCCTATATGAAAGCTCACTCCAACCACAGAGACACCCAAGCACTTTGCGTATTCCAGAAGCTTCACCGAGGTCGATGAAGATGCGCCAAATTTGGATCCCAACGAATACGTGGCAGATGGATCGGAAGCCGAAATTCTCAGGATCAATTGAGCATTTGGGAACCACTGCCGAATTTTGTGGAGTTCTGCCTTATTATCGAATGTCATTTTCCTCACCCCAGACTGATGCGCAAATTCCAAGTCGGATGTTTTCTTGCACGGGTTTGCAAATATTATCCTTTCTGGTTCTACTCCTTGCGACATCACCAGTTTCATCTCATTCTGTGATGCGCAATCAAAGCCACTGTTTAATGCGGCCAGGAGGTTGATGATATGAGCATCGGGATTGCACTTGACGGCTAAATCATTCGTCAGTCCCTATAACACGAAACGAAGGTTTAGGTAACAAAAGAAAAAATAATAATAAGGGAGACTTTTTGGAAGACCAACCATAAAATGGTTTGACATCAGGTAGGAGATTAGTCCATCGTTGATACTCTTTGTAGACATAGCCAATATCCATCACACAAAATGGTTCAGAATGGTACCTTCGCGGTCGCTGTAACAATTTCGCTCTCATGGCTTCTAGAACCGTGCCATTTGTTTGTGGCCCGCATGTTTGACTTTGGCAAAGTTTTCGTTCTGAAGGGCTAGCTTCAGGCATTTTCTCGGTCTCGGAGAGCATTTCTTCCAGCTTTCACCTTAGATATGGACGATTATCCGTGGTAGGTGGCCAGCCGAAAAAGGAAACAGGGTTTGGAAGAACATATATGAAAAGGATTAACAGTAAGGTATGTAGAATCCCCTAGATCCCAATAATGAGATATGTTGCGTAGATATATTACGACCCTGGAAGATATCCCATCATTCTTCACCGAAATTAAAAGTTGACAGTGCCGTCAACATCCCCACATGTGCATCCACTTCGTAGAATGGTCTATCCTATGTAGAAAATAGTTTACATATTAATGATAGAATCAGATAGCGCCACGCGAGCTGAAACCCGCCGGCTATTTGTCTGCCGACCGGTCACAGATCTTATAGATTCATACGCGACGCTGGTCATTTTGCGTTATTAAAAGCTAGATATTTTTCCTATGCCCACTTTCTGTTTTCATTGTGGCGTCATATAATTGTGCGACAACATCAGTGAGTATTTGAGTTCGTAAGGCATGGTATAGTCCCACAGAAAACCTCCCAAGGTGGTACAGCATGAGGGACTTGCATTAGTACCTGAATAATTGCAGCTCTCGATGTATCGTGGTGGTACAGCATGCGGAGCTTGCATTAGTACCTGAATAACTGCAGATCTCGATGTATCGTGGTGGTACAGCATGAGGAGCTTGCATTAGTACCTGAATAATTGCAGATCTCGATGTATCTTGGTGCTACACGATGGCCCGACCTAAGTACATGCATTAGTAAATAGCTGGCTGCGATTGCGAATCGTATTGCTTCTTGTAGAGCAACTAGCGGTAACGCGGACCCACAGTAGACACTTTGGCCTGAGAGTTCACAGGATTGCCGCTAACAAGTCGGTATTACGCGCATAACCTTGAGGGGCAGGTACTTTTGTCGAATTACGTGTTACTGTTATGTAGTTTCTTGTTGGGATTTGGATGCAATTCGAGAAAATCCACCTGCACAGTGAGGATACTGGAAAATGCCGAAATTTTCAGCTGAAGAGGCTGAAAGAGTTAACATGGCGTGGTCCCACAACGACGAATGAACGACAATTACCGAAAGTAGACCTGAAATATTTGCTGCCTTTGCAGGACGCAGCGGATTATCGCACATCCTCACGAAGCAAACGTCCTACACCGATTTCGAGCAATAGCAGTAAAATTGCCGTATTAAACAGGAAATTTGATTGCCTCAGCCCGCTTGTGGACACCGCGCCGGATGAATCATATTCTTTTGGGTATTAGAGGAAAGTACTCGGCGATCTTCCTGTGAGATAATAAATATTACCTCGACAATTCTGTTATCACATCCTGAATTGCATTGCATTTTGTCCTTTCATCGAGCTGCACATCCATATACCTCAAGTTTGGTCCTCATACTCCTTCAGCAGCAGCCAACTGGCACGTCAAGTAAGTCTGTTACCTATCTGACCAAACTTCGCTAATAGCGCAGTAGAACACATCGCCATGTCTGAATTCATCCCTACCTGGAAGCAACCTAGTCACCCGGAGTCACTCCAGGTCATCAAAGGGGCACCTTTTTCAGCAAGCGCCCGCTCCTTAGTGGCATTGCCTGCTGGTGCAATCTTCAGCAAGATTACCACAGCCATTCCTGCACCGCAAAAGACCTATACTTCTGTCCAGACCGGACCAGGGCTAAATATTGAGCTGTGCTCCGACCTCGTCTACTGCAATCACTCCTGCTCTCCTTCTCTCGAATTTGACATGTCAGCGTTCGAGGTCCGCGTGTCACGAGACCGGCCACTATCAGTTGGCGATGAGTTGACCTTCTTCTACCCAAGTACAGAATGGGACATGGTTCAACCGTTCAAGTGCAACTGTGGGTCGCGGAACTGTCTTGGGGTCATTGCTGGCAGTAAGGATATCGATCCATCTGCTTTAAGCCAATACTGGTTAAACCCACATGTGAAGGAGTTGTTGGAGACAAAGAAGATGACAATGCAAGTTGGCACCGAGTCCAAGGAAGAAATTTCCATCAAAGCTTGAGCTGAGTTGATATACCTTGCGAGGGCCAAACCGTTCGAGGTCAGCTGCTTCCGACTGTCCGAGAGAAGCATCAATTTCCAGAATACTCGATTCCATCTTTTATTTCTGTTCGAGTGATTATCAATATCTTGGTTGTTTGGTTGAGAGCTATTTATTGTACCTCTAAGGCCCATCTGCACCTCACTGCAGCAATCTTTCATAGTATGTATCTCAATGAACTGTATAGCTGCACAGCGACCAGGTTTCAACCTACCTGATATATGCCATGAATATTTGTACGCACAGGTAGATCTTCATATAAGTGTGATCCTGCTAGTATAGTTGGAAGGAAGAGCTAGGGCATTCCCACACATCAATATGATTGAGCTACATCCCACTAGAAGAAACCGGGTCGGGGTGCGATCCTTCTCTTTACTTTGCTCAATTCTTGGCCAAATGGCTTCCAGGCCCGCGCGCCAACGCCAGGATGGGGTTTTATGGACGTTGTCGACCCGAGATATTACCAGAAAGACACCTTGGCATGTTGGCCTAGTTCTCTTGCCGTCTACCTAGACTTGAAAGCTAAAAAGACGACCAAGATCATAATACAGGTATCGTGCATTTGGCCTGGTGTCAAGCACTTTGATGATCGGATAGGTAGAGTAGAGATAGAACTTCTGTATGCAATGAATGGTTCAGTTTGTCACACCGCCATGATGTCAATTTTACAGGTCAAAGAGGCGAGGAATCCATGCATTTTCCTAATATCCAATTCTGGAAAGAAATGCTGTAAATCTACGGGAGGAGGGGGGCCCAATTGGAAGTATTGAGTCACTTGTTCCGACAGTCAAATTGGCATGTATGGGATCGTATTAACCCCCTTGGCCTCATTTTCCATGATTCCATGAAAACAAAGTATTACACCGAAGAACAGCGAGGGGTGAGTTCATAGATCTAGTGCATCAAGTAGGCAATGGATGTATCAATTTCTATAAGCAAATCCACAATATTATTTCCAGCAACGAATCAGCGAGGGAAGAAGGTCAAGCGGAACCAATCTTTTGATGAACAAGGTTGATAGAAAAAATTAAGTTCAGATACACGGTGTTACAACAACCGTAATGCCAGAAATGCCAAATTACTGGAATGGATCACTCAGTGTGTTCCTGTCTAGGCGGTAAGTTACCGCTTCATGTCTCGACACAAAGTTCCAAGACTCCAAGGGTGTTGGCAGGTTTGCTAGTATCCAACTGTTCTTTCTTGATATCCCCTTTCATCCCAAATACAGCGACATTGTTATCACCCTGAACAGGTTCAGTTAACAAAATGACTATTGAAAAGTCCGGAAGTCCCAAGGCTACCTTGTGTCGAGAAATCCAAACTCCCAAGTCGACGCCCATCTGCATACAGGACGTCTTCAATCAGCGTACCCTGGAGCAAGGTGATGCTCCTGCGGTTTGCTCCTGGGACGGGGAGCTGACTTATAGGGAGCTGAACGACAAATCCTCTGCTTTAGCCAGAGTTTTGGTGCTGAAGGGGCTCCAGCCAGGAGGTTTCGTGTCGCTATGCTTTAGTCGGTCGCTGTGGACAGCCATAGCTATGCTCGCAGTTTCCAAAGCCGGTGGCGTCTTTTGTTTCCTAGAGCCAAAGAGTCCGCTGACTCGGCTGCAGCACATGCGCCATCAAATCAATTCCAAGGTTGTGCTAGCAGGTGAATCTCAGTTGGACCTGGCGATGAAGTTGGGTGAGGATTTGATAACCCTTACAGTGAATGAGAGTTTACTAGCGACATCACCTCCGGACCAGGAATTACCACAGGTTGCTCCTGATCAACCAGCCTATGTCGCCTTTACATCAGGATCCACTGGTACACCCAAGGGTATTATCGTTTCTCACCAGGCGCTGGTTTTCGGAGTCCAACATTGTTATAAGCAGTTGTATTTGGGCCCTGCTTCTCGAGTTTTACACTTTGCATCATTCGCATTCGACGTCAGCTTTTTGGAGCATTTCTGGTCGCTCCTTGTTGGAGGATGCCTTTGTATTCCGTCAGAGTCTGATCGCGAGAACAACCTCATGGAAGCAATGGAGAAACTGCAGGTCAATTGGGCCTTCTTTACTCCCTCTTTGGCTCGTGTACTCAATCCCATCGAGTTACCGACTCTGAAACATCTTGTTCTGGGAGGAGAGCTTCTCAACAAGAGAGATATTGACATCTGGTCACCACACGTTCATGTCATAGGCGTGTACGGCCCGGCAGAGTGTGCGGCATGCACGACTATTCAATCCGACTATGGAAAGGTGGCATCTCCTTCGAACATTGGCTTTCCTTATGCCGTAACCTGCTGGGTGGTTGATGAATGCAACCATAACATTCTCGTCCCAACTGGCTCGGTCGGAGAGCTTGTGATCAAAGGGCCCAGCCTGAGCGACGGTTACATCAATGCACCTGATCAAACAGCAAAATCATACATTTCAAAACCAGATTGGCTTCCTGTTTCTGAGGATGCAGAACAAAAGTTATACAAAACAGGCGACATGGTTCGTTGCCTTCCTGATGGCTCTCTTTTTTTCGTCGGCCGCAAGGATACGCAGGTGAAAATCAATGGTCAGCGCATCGAACTTCAAGAAGTCGAGCACCAAACAAGGGCAGCCCTGGGAGATGACAATGAAGTTGTCGTTGAAGCTGTCACGGGCGGTAGACAGTCAAAGTCTCTAGCTGCCTTCATTGTCACAGGGGATATTTCTCAATCTACTACAGAACTCTTCCTAACACCAGATGCATGTTTCAAGGATCGAATCAGCAAAACCAAGTCACTGCTTCGCGGGAGATTGCCTAACTATATGATCCCGGAGGCCTACGTCTCCATCAGCCACATTCCCTCAACAGCGACAGGAAAGACTGACCGTAAGAGCTTGCGAGAGCAATTCAACTTACTTCCGCGGGCACATGTAAACGCTTACTTCGGCCTTGAAAATAAGGGGAGGGCCATGCCCTTGACAGCAATGGAAGCGAAGATGCAGAGACTGTGGGCCAATGTGCTAAAGCTAGAGTTGCATGAAGTTGGAAGAGATGACGATTGGATCTCCTTGGGTGGCGATTCTCTTGCGGCTATGAGATTGGTATCACTTGCGCGTCAAGAGCAACACTTCTTGGCGGTTCCGGACATATTCCGCCACAAAACGATTTCCACGCTCTGCAAGAACATCACAACAGACTTTCCCGAGACGGTAGAAGAGATAAAACCATTTGAGCTTCTATCCGACAATCAACTGAAGGTCGACAATATTCTTTGTGCCATCGCAGATCAGTGCCAAGTACCTCGGGACTTGATCGAGGATGCCTATCCTGTCACCTCGCTTCAGCTTGATGCCTCAATTGTTCCTATCCAATTGGGGTACAACTATACACTTCGCCTGCAATTCAAATTGCCGTCCGATGTCGATTTAGCCCAGCTCGCACTTGCATGGGAAATGACAGTCGCTTCCAACGTAATTCTCCGAACGCGCATCGTCGAAGTGGCGAAGGGAAATTATATACAAGCGGTTATGAGAGAAAAGATTCCGTTGGATGATCTTGATGGACCCAATATGGCCCAATATCAGCCTGGTGTGGATGTCTGGGGACTTGGAAAGCGCCTGGTGCGGGTCGCTGCTCAAACAAACCGGCTTGTCATGCTGATACATCATGCTATCTACGATGGCCAATCTTTACCCCTCCTCTTTCGAGACATCTCCAATGCATACTATGGCCAGAAGGTGAATTTGAGGCACTTTGCCCCATTCATTCGCTGGTCGACAAATTTAAGCGCCGTTAAGCGTAAGTTTTGGGCTGAAAAGTTCGCAGGGTTCGACGGTAGAGTGTTTCCTCCCGTGTTGGATCCATCGATGGAGTATGTTGAAAGCCGAGAACTTACTGGACATCTCAACGTCAACAACGATGAATTCACTGCTACAAACAAGATCCGTGTAGCTTTCGCTATCGCGGTCTCCTGGCACTTCGATACAAATGATGTTGTGTTCGGGGCGGTGTGGGCGCGGCGATCCGCACCTGTTGTGGATATCAATGATTCGGGCGTCCCCACTACTGCGATGCTCCCTGACCGAATCAAACTCGACCCCGAACAGACGCTCAGGTACAACCTGGAAGAGGACCAAGGCAATATCCTCTCCTTGATCATGCATGAAGGAATTGATGACCGAGTTATTGAAGAACTGAGTCCCGAAAATGAAGCAGCTTGCTCATATGGCACTCTGCTTGCTGTGCAGCCCGATCTGAACACGGCATACCCAGCAATGTTTCGAGAGAAGGATATGCAATACTATGGCCCTATCTGTGCTTTGAATGCTTTGATGCAATGTGCCTTGTCCCCTGGATCCGCCACGATCTCTCTTCGCCTCAGCGAAAGCACGATGAAAGGCGTATATGCTTGGGAACAATTCCTGGATGATTTCCAAACAGTATTCCACTTCATCCAGAAAAACCCAGAGGTGAAACTCAGTGATCTCCGAAGTTGGCTGAACGCTTCAACCTCGCGTTCCTAGACCCCAACAGAACCCACAAAGTGGTCGAAGACGTCGACCCACAAGCCAAACCAAAACCCGCAATGGGTTGGCCGACATCCTATAAACCCATTCCGCATAGAAAGAGATCTTGCCAGTCATAAAGATGCTGATTCCTGTGATTAAAATATTGTTATTTTCGTTATTCCGGTCACTTTCCTCATCAATGAGGCATTCAACTATTCGCTAAGTGAAATTTTGAGAATTCGATTGCATTTCGTTTCGATTGAGATAGCATTCCGAGGATTGCCTTGACTGTGAAAATGTTAAGGTTGGTAGGTAGTGATAGAACTATTTTGGTCTGATGTTGCGGAACGGAGTATATATACGATGCGGACCAAAAATACTTTATTTTTCATATCAACTGTTGAGGAATCAGCCTCCATTGTCGCTGAGGGACCTACCCTACAAAACACTAGGTACTACCACCTGACGGATTCTGGTATTACACAGGAGCACGATTCTCCACAGTTTTGTACCAGATATAGTAGTTCTCGTGAAGAATGCAAAGTGCCCCTCTAGGTTTTTAGGGGTACTTCCAATTCATAGTCAACAATTTAATCTCGTTTAATGTCGCCTATTAAGCGCATCACCTTCGCATCTCTACCTTCTCAGCAAACAACAACGTTGGCGGCTACATTCCTCTTATTTGGTATTTTGCTGGTGACATCACTCAGTTATGGTGCAAGGACAGAATTGAGACTACATCTGCGTGAGCGATGAACAATTACATACAAATGCAACCACCATACGGAATATCGGCGAGTCAGCGATATAGAATAAATATCAAATTTTCGGGTGGCATCGGGTAGCGCTTGACTGCAGTGTAAAGACTGGCACTGTCATAGCCCGCGTACTTAAGTACGTCGTCCACCCACCGCTTAAGAGCAGCTGGGGTAGTTCGTGGCCTTATATTCGGGACGGCGCCCCCTCCATACCTAAGCATAAGTCCGTCATCAGTGATAGCGTATTAATGCAATCGTGACATGGTATTAGATCAGGGTCGCCAAAATCCATACAAGCAAACTTAGCGGAACAGTATGGTAGAGAATCACTTCACATGGGCCGGGAGAGAAGCCAAAGTCAATTTGGCTCACGTGCATGTCCAAATAACGGAATTTGCATCACCTCGACTTGTACCAGCCAAGTTTCCATCACACCGATTCGCTTTGTGTCCAAGTTGGGTACTGAATTCACCCCGGTGCTTAGAGCTCTCTACTGCGTCGTATAGTAGAAGGGCTGCTTTCACTTGAAGGCGCGCTGGCCAGAGGTAGCGACAACAACATCCAGATAAGCCAATTGATGCTACCAGCAAAGGTGATTTTTCAACTACAAATGGGAACTCACTAACTAAAGCTCTTCACCTCCCCGGCTATCTAAACAATCGTACGCCGCGGACTCCGCACAACGTCAATACTATCCACAGCTTAGTTGACCGCCGCGTACCACTGGATTACCTGCGTTATGGTCTCACGCGTCATAATGATTTCCGATGATGATAATTTCGCCAAACATTCACTTTGCATGGTATTAATCACGTTGTGAAGAACTTTGGACACAAGCTCGGCATGACTGATGGAAATTGACTTTGACATCAGGAAGCGATAGATCAAAGTCATAATCCACGACTTAGAGTAAATGACAGCCAGTCTTCCAGCGCCTGCCAAAATTCAACCCACACACACCGCGGCCATTGAGTTGCGTTAGGAGTGCAAAGGCTTATATATGGCGCATTATCCGCCAATTTGACTACTACAGCTCGATCGGCAAGGCTAATATTAGCTCTATCGAGTGACTGGAAGTCTTCATCACTGCCAAGGGTGGCAAAATGCATATGATATAGCTGCATTACCGTTGGCGGTGAATTAAAATATACTGATATGGAGCCCTCTTCCTGAGACGCACGAGGGCTCTCAGGATTATTTACCAATGGCACTTCTTGCAGCACCACCGACCCTCTGAGTAGGGCTATTCCGTTTGTAACCCGGCATAGGGATTCTGTCATCTTACCTAGATGTCAAGAAAGGACATCAGACACTCAAATTCTTTCCTATCAGGTACTCTGTCCGTTTTCCGCGCTGCTTGCCCGATAAGATGGGAACTGGTCGTGTAGTATGCGCTTCATATTCGTGCGCTGTCTGCCGATATTACTGTGAGGACAATGAGCTTATCTCAAAGGGCAATATATCGTCATAAAGTAGGTACTCGCGATAGACATACCAGGAAATCACAAGATATAGAAAACAATATACATAAGTTTAATGTACGGTAATTCGCGCCCTCTTACCTTCTATTGTAGTAGATACGCAGAGGCATACAATGTCAAACTATATCTTCTAATTCAGAATAGTATTTTCTCATGACCTGGTTGTGGCAAGATCTCTGGCGAGAGAGTGTACGTCGCATCCACCCATGGACGGATCATCAAGACACCAATTGAGTAAGCTCGGCATTAGTGCATACCGAGGCCTAATACGAACTTTCCGATGGCCCAATTTCGCGTCGTGTCGCCTGCTGCTGGGATTAGATAGATGGTGCATATGGGGTTACACAGATGCACACTAGCGCAAGGGCAATTTATGTAGCCAAATATATGGAAATTGGGTACCTGGATGAATCCAATTAACCCCATTTGAAATTAATTTTGGTCCCCGAACTGTGGCTCATTCCGGTAGCCTATTTAGGTAGGTACCGTGCTGCCTAATATGGGGTCAAACGCCTCATTTCGGGTTCATACCAGCGCATCAGAGAAATCATGAGAATTGAGAATATTGAATCCGGATGGAAAGCGAATAAGACGTACAGCTGGTGATCCACTCACGGTCTTTATGTATATAAGATCGTAAAATGCATTCTGCGACTTGTCATGATATCGTGCCTCCTTGTTTCTCTGGATTACACCGTGAAAACATGATGATCGCAAGGTTGGAGCCTATCATCGACGATGGACCGATAAAGCAGCGTATGTGACTGACTACAACGTCTTTAGCTGGTTAAAGTTTAAACGAGATTACCCGTCACTTCGATGTAGTTTCGTCGAGCTCCCCCATTGTTGTTGCAACCTTGAAAGCTGATTTAATTTCAATCATTGATCGAGACTGTTCAGCAACAGGAGCAAGATGGATGAGAATACGCCACTGCTGCAAAACCAAACACATAAACTCGCCCGAAATCGACTGTCCATTATTTTCCCGGCTCTTGCTTTCATTCAATTTATTTCATACCTTGACCAGACGGCTAATTCGACAAGTTTGAATGCGGTCGCGGCCGGAGTACATGCTGGCGACTCAATATCTCTGATCGGGGCGAGCTTCCTCATGACAAGCACGAGCATCCAGTTAATTAATGGGCGCATTCCCGACATTTTCGGGCGCAAGTCCTGTCTCACGATCGCACTGAGCATCTTAGGCATTGGAAATCTACTGTCCGGCTTCTCCACCGTGCCCACAGAGTTATTCCTCTCTCGCGCTTTTACTGGCTTTGGCGCCGGAGCCATAAATACTTTGGTCCAAATCGCAGTCGCAGACATCACCACTCTCGAACAGCGCGGATACTATTTTGGTATAATTGGAGCAGCTGTTGCGCTTGGGAATGGCCTTGGGCCGTCAATTGGTGGATATTTGACCCAACTTGCTGGCTGGCAATGGTCTTATTGGTTCATATGCCCATTGATCCCATGTGCGATTATTTATTTGATACTCGTCTGGCCGATCTCTGCACCAGTTACCTCTTCTACATGGTATAATCTGAAATTAGTGGACTGGTTTGGTGCCTTGACAAGTCTGGGTTCGATCTCATTATTCATGGTAAGACCTGACCACTTCACCACCGCATTTGAATGACGCTAAGAGGTGCTTGCAGATCGCGATATCACAAGGAGGTTCGGGTATCGCCTGGATATCCCCAGTCATGGCAGCCCTGGTATGTGGTGGCAGCGTGCTGGCTTGTGTCTTCGCATTGGTAGAATGGAAATATGTCAATTTGCCAATGCTCCCAGCACGGCTCTTCAAATATGGGTATTCCACTAATATACTCATTTCCGCAAACCTTGCCATCGGTTGGATCTATTGGAGCAATCTTTTCATATTGCCTCTGTATTTCCAAACTATCCGAGGCATGGGTGCAGGTGAATCTGGTTTATGGATTCTCCCAATTACTATTTCTCACGGACTCACGTCCGCAACAACGGGGATCATCATTTCGATGTGCAAATGCTATAAACCAGTCATCCTCACTGGCGCTATCTGCTGGACAGTTGCCGCACTCGTCAAACTCCAGTATTCAGAGCAAACTTCAACACGGACGATCTTTTTGATGGGTATTCTCGATGGAGTCGGCGTTGGATGCTCTATGCAGCCTGGTAGGCCGACTTATCTTGGGCATAGTCCACAAATCCTTCTTCTTTCTCCGCTAATTGTTCAACTCTTCATCAGTCCTCGTCGGCCTTTTTTTACAGTCGAACAGCGGGGATCGTGCTGTCATGACCGGGCTTCGCAATTTTTTACGAGACCTAGGTGCTGGATTAGGAATAGCTGGTATGACTTCATACTTCAACTCAGGCCAAGGGATGTCGGCTAACGAGTCAGCTTCCGGTGCCATTTTGAACAATATTGTATTTACTGGACTAAAGACGCGATTCTCCGAAGCATTCATTTCGCAGTTGCAGTCTTCTGGTTTCAACTTGGATAATATCCCTATCTCCGATGATGACAGGGCTTTCATCCTGGCGAGGTACATGAAAGGAATCTGGGGAGTATTCCTATCGTACGCCGCGGTGATTGTAGTTCATCTCTGCGCTTGCGTGTTTATTGATGACTATGGACCGAGTGGTACCGATGGTGAATCCCATGAAAACCACGAGATTGAACGAGCTATACTCCTTACAATCGGCAGCTAGGGCAGAAACATAGCTCAGATTCTGTGCCGGTCAGCGAGACTTGGAATTCCCGAAACAGCGTATCCCCGGGGTCGCTGGTATTCGCCAAATACCGGCTATTTTGTAATGGTTAGGGTTGTTGGGGTTCACCCAAGTAGCAGCCAGAAATGAATCACTTTTGAACCCACATCCCAGCCAGTTTTGTGGTGACAGGTTGGTGGTGATAGGAAAAGGTCGAGCCCATGGGCACTGAGCATGTGATTCGAGTCACATGACCACTGTACCCGCTGACTCAGATCTCGCGGTCCAAACTTAACTACCAAGTTAACTAACTACCCGGGGCCCTTGGTGGTCGTTCAACTTCTCGGGCTTGGCTTGCCGCTTCTCCTTTATACTTGATAACGCCCTTGAGATAATCAAGTGTGAATTCTTGAAGGGTCTATGATCGCCTGACGAGCTTTTGTCCCATCCTTCGCTCTTGGATCCCATCGCGATTCTCCCGCGCGGACACGCCATCGGCATTCAGTGGACCTCGGCGTCAAGCGGCGTGCGACTTGCCAAAGCTCCACGCTTGGCTCAAAAACCACACTCTAACCCTCCTGAAATGATTTGATGAGTGAATGTCGCACAAACCGCGAAAGCTTCAGCGCGTCTCTAAGGCCTGTAGGTCCACCGTCCTTCGATTTGATTGACCTGGAATTCTCCACTCTTTTGCTTGACGGTCTTAAACACCGAGGACATGAGGCCTGCATTCGCTAAAGTACGCAACCTAATACAGGCGACTTTTGCAACAGACGCAGCATCAAATGCAGCCAAAGCGAGGACCCGCTAGGTCGCTGTAAGAATTGTGCGGACTTCGATGTGCCATGCACCTTTCTTCGCCCTGCAAAACGCCGGGGCGTCAAGGCTGGCTCTCGGGCGAGTGCTCGCGATACTCAATCAGGCAATCATGGGATTCCTGCGCCAGTAGCGACTGCAAGTGGTGGAAGAGCTTCTGGCTCTTCGACTTCTCGCAGTTCATACCGTCCATCGATCTCCGGCGATCCCTGGTCTACCTTTGGTCATGGCTGGTCAGCAGCCCAGGGTGATGACGATAACGTGGCGCTGCACAATTCTTGGAAAGCATTTGCCATTGCCTGCGACCGGCAAATAAAAGCTCTAGTCCAGGTTTATTTCGAGACCGTCTATCCAATGTACGATGCGTTCCCAATCTCTCTGGCTGACTGCTTTGCCTTAATGTATCATCTCTAGATTTCCCTTGTTTCACATGCCGTCATTCATAGAGCAGATCAACAACAAGGAGTACCTCCGCAATCAAGGGCTCTTTGCATCCACGATGGCTGTTTGCTCGTTGGCCTCCGGTCGTGTGCGTGACGGCGCGTTGTACTCTAATCGGTGGCACCGAGAAGAGCTCATAGATCCGCCCTCCGAGGCTTTCTTTGCAGCTGCTAGATACTCGATTCCTCGGGACCTTATCGCAGCTAAAGGTATTCACTATATGCGCTCGTGTGCCATACTTGCTATCGCAAGCATCCAAAACGGCCAGATCGAAAATATGCAGAAGTATTCCGGCTTGTGCCACACCTTGATTTCGATGGATTGCCTTTATGACGAAAAGCTCTGGCCAAAGGAGTTGAGTCTGATTGAGAAGGAGGAGCGGCGACGACTTGTACGGAATATGCCCTTCATCTGATACCGCCTTACTGACCACATTCTCAGTTCTGGTCTATTTACACGCTGGACATATATTCGACTATTGTGTGGGGAGGCGTTATTCGATATCGTGAGGCCCATTCCTCGGTGCGCTATCCAACCGAGGTAGATGACGAGTTCATCACAAACCATGGCTATGGTGTGCCGCCTATATCACCGCAATCGAATCCGCGTTCGGCCAGCAACGTGACCTTCGTCTCCCGCCAGCCTGTGCACTGGCTGCGTGGGTGGAACTTCACCACAGACCTTTACCGTATCCTTGAGCACGTGGTAGATGGCAATAGACGCCGCTTCTCTTCAGCTAACGGGACGACACAGGTGTGGTCACTGTTCAATCCGTCATCCATGTCAGAGCAGGCGGTTATGGATCGAGTCCTTACTCTGTACTCCGCACTTCCATCGCAGTTTCGGAAGACGCCGCCCACCACAGGAGACATGTCTAAGGACTTATTCGGATTCCAGTCAGCCAACATCCAGGCGACGCTACAACTCCTTCGTATGGTGCTCTTGTCTGCGGAGGAAATTGGGGTGGAGCGAAAATGCGATGTCGCAGGTGAAGTACTCAGCGTGTTTTCAAGTATACCCATCGAGTACTTGAAAGCGATCAGCTCCCCTTTGGTAGGTGCAGCCTGTATGCCTCTCTGGGGACATGTACTGATTAATCCTAGCTCCATCACCTTGGCGGAATTGGTTACATTCTCGGCTCTGTCATAGAGGGGAATTTGTGTGAAGCATCCTACGCACGAGTTCGCACGTTACTGTACGTTTAGCCCGACTTAGCGGAAGCCATACAATACCGTGAGTTCTAGCTGACATTTTTGTATATAGTCTTGAAATGGCTGATCTATTACAACGTCTCGAAACGGGCCTACACCAGGCCTCCGGTGCCGGCGAACGACTGCGGACCCAGGTTGACCGAATAGATGGCTACATGCGTACCTTACTCCTGCTAGATATTTCTGCACCAAGTAACGCGATGTCAGCCATCAACGGAAACCCCGAAACTTCTATTCCGTCAGCGTATTCTGGATGGAGCCCCCCCGCAGTCGGAACCACACCTGGTGCTAGGCTCGACCAGATGTCACAGTTTCAGCTGCCACCTGAACTGCTCACAGATTGGCCATGGCCGTTGGATTCTTACAATACCGAGGGATTTTTACCTTCGGCGTTCGAATAGTTTCATTGTTGGGTGGTGAGGGTGACTGGCATTTAACAAGGCATATCATAAAAGCCCGTGTGTTTCATTATTTTCCTGCAATACTTGCTGCTAAAAGTACAATTGTACCCTGGGCTTGGCGACAAACGTAGTCCGTCCCAGATCATTTCCCCTGTGTCTTGTAACCTTCAAATGAATCCGGCAGGATCGTATTCCGATTGATCGCATCCCAGGAACGAGGGTTTCCACTCCTAAGAGATGACTATCTACCACTTGTTGTTGAACACCTTGCCGCCGACATAGTTGACCAGCTCCTTCACCGGGGTGAGATGATCGCGACCAGCACCGAAAAGTATACCTTGGCGCATGACCTTACGGTAGTTCTTGCCAGGAGACACCTTTCCAAGCACATATTCTTGACGATTCTCGACACGTGTGGGGACAGGAATGGAGCGGCCCACCACGGCCTCCATACCCTGCCAGGCGAAGGTGATGGCCTCCTTGGCGCCAGCGGGAATACCGGCCTCATCCAGCATCATAATGCGTGTGTTGGGATAGTTCTTCTGGATAAATGACGTGATGTTAGGGTTATACGCGCCGCCGCCGCACATAAAGATCTCTGCAATCTCGAGGTCTTTCGGGGCATAGCGACGGTAGTGATCCACAATAGCCTGAGCCGTGACCCGGGTGATGGTGGCAACGACATCATCAGGACTAAGGCCCTTGGCCTCAGCCTTTTTGATAAGTTCATGCGCGAGCGTGTCCCGGAAGACCTCGCGGCCCGTAGTTTTGGGCGGATCTAGGGCAAAGTACGGGTGGCGTAAGAAGTCGTCGACGAGCTCCTGGTCAACTATACCACGGGCACCCATCTCGCCGTCTTTGTCATACTCGCGCTCTCCGTTGGTGTAATAGCGCACCGCGGCATCGATGAAGACATTTCCTGGGCCGGTATCAAAGTCGTAGCATTCGTCCACGCCACCGTGGGTGTCTGGCGGGATAAAGCACACGTTAGCGATACCGCCGATGTTCTGACAGGCGCGCAACTTGGTCGGGTGGTGCAGCACGAGCGCGTCAAAAAAGGCAATCAGTGGAGCGCCCTGGCGCCCAGCAGCTTGGTCGCTCACGCGGAAGTCTGTCACTGAGGTAATACCAGTGCGTGAGGCCAGGAATGATCCCTCGGCCATCGTCAATGCGCTCCGAGTCTCGCCTGGCTGGGGCATGGAGAGCAGCCAGATCGTCTGGCCGTGGGAGCCCAACACATCAATCGAGTCAATATCGACGTGGTAGTCCTTGCAGAATTGGTGCACCGCCGATGCAAACGTCTCGCCCAGGATTACGTTGACTTCTGACAACTCAGACGGCGAGGTTTGGTTGTGTAGGATCATGTTCATCACCCGTTTCTTGATCACCGGCTCCAGCGGGATCTCTCCATACTGCATCCAACGTCAGTTGTGTTTTGTGAGAATGATGAGAGTACCTACCTTCAAGAGCTCAAAGTGCATCGGCGACTCGGGAGTCTCCTGGCGGAAGCGGCAAAGCGCACAGTCGATGCCATCCTTCATCCACCGTGAGTTTCCTTTCCTATGATAAATGGGCTAGAGTACTCACCATCGACGTCCCGCTGTTCAGACCAAGGACAGTCAGATCCAAGGCATGGCTGGCAGTGCCGTTGACCATTGTAGAGCCCATTATTTTGATATACACAGGAGGGGTCCAATGACTCTGTTGAAATTGTGCGCAGAGAGTCGCGAGCGAGGACTAGGCCATATTTAACGGAAGCCGAAGTCCCGTCGCCAGCCGAATTGTGAACACATGCCCACGCGATATAGTCGATTTTCAATTAGCCTTAACGCCAAAAATGCTAAACGGTTGTTGCAACTGTTGAAGGTT
Source organism: Penicillium sp. PG106-07D (assembly GCA_037042255.1). Classification (NCBI taxonomy): domain Eukaryota; kingdom Fungi; phylum Ascomycota; class Eurotiomycetes; order Eurotiales; family Aspergillaceae; genus Penicillium; species Penicillium sp. PG106-07D. Next base: position 38,735 of record JAXQJV010000096.1, on the reverse strand, counting down.
AAACGGCAAAATGCTTATCAACCCGACTCGTCATTGCCACTTGCCACCCGAGTACGGAATAGTATGGACTCTATGGCGAAAGACGCTTAAACTTTAGCAAATGCTGCTAAACGGCTAAGCGTCTAAATGAGAGCTAAATATTCTTCCCCGGGCCGCCGCCCCGCGCTTCTCCATGATCAGCTAGCTGCATTCCGATCGACCGGGGACAAACCTAGTGGCGGTTTCGGGAGATGATGGATGTTCGTTCCACCTTAAAAGGATTCGTGACCCCCCCCACCCCGATGATTCTAATGTATGAACTAGGGTTCAGCAATAACAGACAAAGATGGGCTATACGACGTTCTGGAGGCGGCTCTCACCGCGGCAGCTGAATTTCGCCATCCAGCTTTTCTCGCTCATCTCCATCTTCTTCGAAGGCTATGACCAGGGCGTCATGGGCGGCGTCAATGCTGCGCCCAAGTATGTGACTGAGGTCGGCATTGGGAAGCCCGATGGCACCGTGACAAACACCACGCACCAGGGCGGAATTGTTAGCGTCTACTACTTGGGTGCTATCCTCGGCTGTTTTGTTGGAGGGTGGTTGGCTGACCGAATCGGTCGAATCAACGGCCTCTTGATGGGCGCCTTGTTTGCTTTGGTTGGCGGCGCATTACAGTCCGCCGCTCAGAATTCAGACTTTATGATTTGTGCTCGAGTGATGACAGGCATTGGTACCGGAGGTGAGTTCTTTATATGGTGGCTGGATGTCCAAACTTGTTCTAACTCATGACGGTGCAGCCTTGACCGGCATCACCCCTGTCCTAGTGTCGGAAACCTCTTCTGCGGATCACCGCGGCGGATTTATGGGCTACGTCTTCATTGCGAACTGTACCAGACCCCTGAAGCCTTTCTTTTTGAGTGTCTTGCTAACTAGTACTTTCCAGATCTCGGGATCTCAGTCGCATATTGGATATCGTTCGGTCTCGCGTTCATCAATAACGGATACTCGGACGTGCGATGGCGCTTCTTACTCGCCTTCCAATGTTTTCCTGCTCTAATTCTCGTCTGCTGCATCAAGATGCTGCCGGATAGTCCCCGGTATCTCGCTTCAGTTGGTCGGAAAGAAGAGGCACATGAGCTGCTGGGGCTCCTTCGTAAGCACAGGGCCAGCCCAGAGGAGATTGATCGGGAATACCTGGAAATTGTTACCTTGGCAGAGGAAAGTCAGCTCAGCTCACCAGTCCAATTTGCAAAAATATTACTCGGGAAGGGTGGAAAGCGGCATCCGAACTTGGGCAGGCGAGCTTGGCTGTGTATCTGGCTCCAGATCATGGCCTCCTGGACAGGCATTACGGTAGGAGCATCCCGTCAGCATTCCTTACAACTATTTCTAACTTCGTCGAATGCAGGCTGTCACGGCGTATTCTCCAGTTCTCCTGCACCAGGCCGGATACAGCACCATCAAGCAGAACGGTCTGGCCGGGGGAATCAACACGGTTGGCATCATCGGTACCATAATAAGCGCTCAGATTGTTGACCGCCTGGGTCGCCGTGTCTGTCTCATGGGAGGTTCAGCAATGCTATTTGCCGTCAATCTAATTGTATGTCTCTTCTCCCACGGCGATTGCGATGTGCATCTCTAACTATATGGCAGGCTGGAGCCGTCTACGAGGGCTCATTGCATAATCCCGGCAAGGCTGCTCAATATGCTCCCGGGGCTATTGCCATGTTGTTCGTGTTTAATATTGCGTAAGTCGACCACGTTCGACTTCAGTTGTCCTTCTATACTAACCTGATGCCTTCTCTCAGCTATGCTGCAACCTGGGGTACTGTCGCATTTCTGCTGCCTACGGAGATATTCCCCAGTGACTTGCGAGCCCAGGGTAATGGGTTCGGTATTACTGGGTGGGCTATCGGTGTGGGAATGACCACTCTGGTCAATCCGATTATGTTCAAGACCATGACGGTAAGCTTCACAAGTGATCCTGTTGTAGATGAAGCTGACCGTGATTACACAGAGCCGCACGTACTTCCTTTTCGCCGGTCTCAATTTGATTTGGATCCCCATCATTTATCTCTGTACGTTCTTGCTACGACAATGGTTATTGATTGACCAGAACTAATCATCGTCCTAGTCTACCCCGAAACCCGTAACCGCTCCCTGGAATCCATCGAAGCACTATTTTCCACCCGGAGTCCCTTCTACTGGAAGATGGAACAGGCGTATAAACTGCACGGTGATGTCTTGGTGGAACACGGGGTCAGGAAAAATGATGCCCCTGATGCAGGCCAGAATGAGTTGGGATCGTACGAAAAACCGGGGGCGCAGACTATCGCCTAAAGCTTGGATTTCTTGTACGATTTATGGGAGGATTGTTTCAGTAATCACTTTCACGTGGGCCAGATCTTAGCTGTGCTTAAAAATCCAGCAATAAGAGACCCCAAGATGATGATGACGTATTTGTTCAGACTTGATCGTGTAGCTGTACTAAGATGTCCTTGTATTTACTCCATAAAAATCTCCTAGGCTATAAATAAACAGTAGTGGCACCGCCCTAATGACTTCATTACGGTCGTCGCTCTTCACAGAGCCTATGACAGCCGGTCGTGGACGGACACCCAATTCTCCGGCACAGTCAGGGCTTCCTATTCCAGCATCCCTTAACTGAACCTAGTTCCCGGCTACAGTACTTAAAGATCCAACAGGGGGCTTGTTTTCCATGGCTAATTTGGAGCTCGGAAGGAATGGTTACACAGGAGCTTGCTGATCCTCAAAGAAACCTCCAAGACTACCGCATGGCTCTCGATTATTGGACGATATTGACTAGTCTCCGCTTCACAAACATCCACCAGATTGCCGATTTTTATTAGGCCCCATCCAATTCCAGTCACACAAAATGATCAAGTTCCTCTGGTCTCCACTGGAGCTGAAAAAGTGTAGGGCCGATCATGAGTTTTTCTGGTTCATGCTCACGGTAGACTTTCAGCTCTGATCAATTATTTCTCAATGGGGCTTGTGGCCATGAAACCGATCTCACGCCACGGCCGAACTACAGACTGCCTGCATTGTATGACATGGTCTCACTGTATTCCAACTTCTTTCAAATGACCAGGTGAGCAATTCTACCTCCCGATCTTTCGTTCCATTCTATTTTTCTTTACTCCGTACCAGGCTGCCAATATATGCCAGCCCTGCATATTGTGATTGTTAATGCGCCTGTCTAGTGGCTAGCTCGGCATATTAGCCGACGAGAACTCTGAGAACAATACTTGGAAAAATCATCACAGGTCCTGCACTTTGCTGGCAGACGCTCAAGTTGACTCCAAAAATTCGGACATATACCGGTCTGGAATTAAATCTGCACAGATATCTTTGCATTGCGCGGTGTGTTCGAGCCTGGGATACATCTGTAAAAGGGCCCATCGGATTGGGGTCGTATAAATTATTCTTTGCTTTTGCCTTGCTTTATGAGCAAGGAGGATCCATTTTGGTGTGCATTAGTGTGTCGATCACTGCATTTCGCCAATATGCGAGCGCACGGGCGATCAGCTTATTGCAGACAAATTGTCTGAAGCCTTGAACAGGAGCTGAATAAATAAGGTGACAGGGCCAAGTTTGCCGTGTCTTCTTCGTGCACGTTGTTATCGCGACTCACCATTCGTATGAGATGAAGGAATTTCAAAAGCCATTTGGCTACCAGTGGCGGTCGTCCCGGCTTTTGTTTGTTTCCACGATTATCGTCGCCCTATTTGCAGGTATGTAATGACTGTCGCTCAGTCGACCAGTCAGCGTGAGCCAACCTGACATATTGACTAGAGACATTCCTCTATGGTTTCCTTACACCGATTATGAGCTACATGCTTGAAAAAAGAGTGCATATAGATCCATCACAAACCCAGACCTATACCACCGTATTGCTCACCAGCCACGGATTCGTGGGCCTCGTCTCAGCTCCAATTATCGCACATCTTGCCGAAAAAAGCTCAAGCCAAAGGAAATCACTATTATTATCCTTAGCAGGGTGTCTAGTTGGCACTTTAATGATTGCGCTCACCTCATCCGGTTCGGCCATCTTCCCATTTCATATTAATTCCCTTGAGCTAACTGAAGTGATCAGTTTGGCTGCTCCTGATCGGTCGTACCCTACAAAGTATCGCAGGCGTTGGCACCTGGGTGATTGGTTTTGCTCTCTTAGCCCGGAATGAGGATAAAGCAAATTTGGGAAAATCGATGGGACTGGCGATGTCATCTGTCACTGCGGGGATGGTTGGAGGCCCTTCACTAAGCGGTACATTATTGCAGTTGTTTGGCTATTGGACCGCCTGGTCGGTTCCCTTGGCTGTTCTAGCACTGGACATTGCAGCTCGCCTGATTATGATTGAGCCACCGTCGGTGACTGAGGCAAAAGACGCTTCTCCGAGCAATCCTTCTGAGTTGCCAATGCCCAGAGGGCCTGAGGAGGCGGAAGAAACTACCGGTTTGCTTTCCCACGCACCCTCTGTTAACAGAGCGGACACCTACGGAATCAAGAAAGAGACAGAGACACAAGATGACTATTACAGAGCTATGCTGACAGACGCCCGAGTTCTAAGTGCCCTTGCCAATGTTCTAGTAGTCGCCATTCTGGTGTCCGGCATGAACAACACCCTTCCTGTCCACTTGGAACAGACGTTCGCCTGGAAAACCCTGCTTATCAGCATGATGTTCTTCTGTCTACAAGTTCCAAATATCCTTTTCAGCTACCCAGCAGGGTGGCTTCGCGATCGAATTGGTATCCGGGGACCTGCCGCTTTCGGTTGGATTGCGATGATACCTCCGATATTGCTGCTAGGAACCCCAGGAGACTCCCGATTCCCGTGGGCTGGAAGTGATGCGGCTGGCCAAGCAGTTTTCATTTCAAGTCTCATTTTCCTGGGTAGTGTCTTGCCTCTTGTGCGCGGCGTAGGAGCTGTACAACTGGCCTGTGAGTGGTTAGAGCTCTTCCACGCTCATGGCTACTTCTTTTGCTTACAGATATCATTTTTCCAGATGTTGTGAAAGACTTTGCGGTGAAAAATCCAATTACTTTTGAGCCCAACAGGAGCAATCTGAGACTCTTTTCTACAACTGAAGTGGCATATAGTCTGGGACTAATGGTTGGGCCAATACTGACTGGTTCGCTATCTGAAACGGTTGGCTTTTTCTACATGACTGTGACACTAGGTGAGTCGTGACGAAGATCTGATAGCTTGTCGTCCACTTTACTCATATTGTACAGCTGCCATCTGCTTCGTCCAGGCCGTGGCTTCGTGGCTGTGGTTGGATGCCAGGCCAGTAAATCAAGACCCCGCAGTTTGAGTTTAGACACTTCAATTGATTCGCAGATTCTGAAGTTCTTAGTAGTATCTAACAACTACTACCGCAACCTCAAATTGTCTCAAAGTTTAATGAGATCCATTTCTTTTATCACACTTGCAGATCCACCGCGAGATGGCGTACTAGCTATTGGACTACTATGACTGCTAGAGTACCACGAATAATTTTTAGAACAAGAATACCTATATAATATGAGAGATGAAATTTCACTTCGGGTTCGTCTGGGCACAAACACGGAATAAAAATGGAATCTTAACCTTATATATGCGTGCAAGGTGGCGGCACAATATAAAAATTTGTCGGTTTGATTGAAGAAAGCAACAACTGTCGTGTCAAGGTACGAGCTGGAGGGTTTTTGATAGTATCTACCCTCGAGAATGCAAATAGTGTTACGATTTGGAAGGGTTTGACCAATGGGAACGCCTCGCCGGGCGAGGAGGTCGTCAGACAGGAAGGCGGTGTGAAATTCTGCCGGGAGTATTTAAGCTGCTTCCCATACAACCCACCTCTTCCTTTTTTTTCCCCCTTAGCTTCAGTTATCTCGTTGAATGGCACAGCCTTGTTGAAAAAGCTTTTGACCGCGTAACAAATAGAAGGTTCCAAATGAGATCAATATTTTCAAAAGTATCTTGGACAAATGGATAGCTAAAGTCACTCAAATCTATTCACTCATGCAACTGGGACCGTCTCGATCCCACCAGTAAGGATGGTGTCCTTTCGCTGGTCAGCGTGGGTGCTCTTGAATACCTCGTACTTTTGATCGTGCCACTCAGAAGCGGTAATCATCCTGTCTTTACTATCCACGAACTTTGTATCATTGGAGGGTCGCAAAAAGTACGCAATCGTGTGTCGAGATTTTGTTTGGCCCTCGATGGGGACAATTCGGTGCAGGCAAGAGCGAAGACGTTTCCCGGAAAGGAACCGAAGAGAGTCGCCAACGTTGATAATGGCACTTCCTGGGCGGGGTTCGATAAATTCCCATTCACTCTGAATGTTCTCGATCCGCTTCACTTGCAGACCCCACTGGTCAGTAAAGAGGACTGTAATACTGCCAATGTCGGTGTGCTTGTTGTGACCAGCTTGTGATGGATCTTCCGTGGGTGGGTATCGAAGCAGCACCAATGTCGAGTTAGAGTTTTCACTGTTCGCATGAAAGTCCTCGAATCTGGCACCTTCTTCGAGGCCAAGCGCTGTGGACAATGAGGAGATAATGTCCTTGGCTATTCCATTTGTGCTATCCAAGTAAGCCTTGAACAGTCCGCCGCGGTCAACCATGCCACGTGGAAGAGCAGAGGAGTCTTTGTTGATCGTTCGGTGGGAAACCTGGAGCAAAGGACGTCAATCCGATTTTTCGGATAGTACTGGGTAAGGCTAAAGATTTCGAACCTTGAGGCTTTCGTAGCAGTCCCGGGAGTTCTCATGGACTCCTGCAAAAAATCCTGTTGGCTTGTACCTTAATATCCAAAAAATTAGCGGTCGTTCCCCGTTCGCAATATTTTTGAACCTACCCATCTGTGTACGTCGACTGGTAGTCCCGCATCTTGTCATTGAGTGGCTGACAGAACCAATCTTTCATAAAGGCAAAGACATCATCCGCTTGAGCTAAAGTAGCGGGACCTTGTCCCTCCCTCAAATCCAGGTAAAAAAAGCCTTCGTTGATGCAGACTTCCAGGAGCTTGGTGACTTCACTGGGGTCTTTCTGTTTAAGACGCGCATAGCTGATTGTCTCCAATGGCGCTATCGGGTGATTCTTTGCAGTTTCTTTGAGGAAATCCATTGTAACTTTATCACTTCGTGTGATGGGTTATTCTAGCCCTGAAATTAGACAAAGCTCTCCTTTTATGGTCGAAATTTTCGTGGGTTGTCGTTGTCCGTTATCGATTACACTACGGACATATGCTGCTTATAGGACGGGCCACTTGCGATAGATCGAGACATACAACTCTGTAATACCCTACGTAGGCTCCTTTCAGGACCTGCAAGTTAGTCACACCGCTAAATATCTACGTAAATACCCCGAAGAAAGTGCATCATGATGCTCAGAAATGAATTGCCTCTGGGACAATGAGATATGTTGATCGACATGCTGGCGGTTGTATAGTGTTCGGATATATCAGATAGTTCGATGGCAGGCAGCCACATCTTCTGGTTTGCATTTTATGTAACATCGCTTCAGCAGAAACACCATGCCTGCCCAGCGCGTGCAGATGTGTAACCTGGAAGCACAAATGGGAGATTAGATCACATCATCACGAAAGGCCCTTAAATACATGCACACAGTAAATGGTGCATATAGAGCAAGCTTGGGATATTATTTAGAGCGTATTTTGGCACCGTTTAGTTACAACTTCGCATGAATAGTGACGACTGGGGTTACCCCGGGTCGGCCCGGCAATAAGATCCTTCAAGCTGTCACTACTACATGTATACTGCATGCGTTCACGGGCAGATTGAAATGTGACCTGCGTGCATAATTAAAGGGTCGACCATAGTCGAATATGTGAGGCGACAATAGTTGACAACATGTGAAGTATCAAGACCAGGAACTCAGCCAAGGAGCAATGAGTAGGATCAGCTCAATTGCGCAGACAAGTTTCGTAACACTACACGCTAACTAGTCCTTGTTAATACGTTGCAACTCGCAACGACTAGTATGTCGCACGAGTAGCAGCAGTCTCCACATGGCTGGCTAGAGAGGGTAGCGACCCTGTGTTAAACAGATCAATAATTGTATTTAGCTGCTGTAGTGGCGTGCTCGTCCCTGGACGCCACAATTATAGATGCTAAACAATATGTAGATCGATCTTGAAGTCTTGCCAAAATATGATGCATCACCTGGAAGTTGGGAAAGCCTGGCCAATATAGTGGGGCAACCAGCTGCGAGCTCGTCACAGTCACACCGCTTGTAGTCATAGGCTCATAGCTCAGACAGCCACCTTGCCTGCACTGCATGCTAAGAAAGTGGGGGTCTTCGGTGGCAGGCGTCAATTTTCAAGTGTGGGCCAACGATGAGGAGGATTCTATAACAATGCAGCTTGATCCTGCAATGTGTAGATGCCGATTGGACCCCTGATCCTGTTTTCTTTGCCTTCAAGTTTTCATACAGATCATGGCTGCTTCTGAGAGACACACAGAGCCTGCACGTTTCACGGATTTTCGGGCGCTGTCATTCGACTGCTATGGCACCCTAGTGGACTGGGAAAATGGCATTTTACGCGCAATGACTCCTCTTTTTACGCAGCTGCCGACAGATCATGCGTTCAAGAGCTCGACCGTAGAGGCACTCAGTGCATTCCAGAAGGTCAAAGCTCGAATCATGAAGGCCAATCCCACCGATCTTTACACCAACGTGCTCAAGCAGTCGTACCTGGAGCTTGCAGAGTCCTTGGGGCTACAAGCCAATGATTACGACATGGACGCATTTGCGCAAAGCATACGGAGCTGGTCTGCATTTGAGGATACCATAGAAGCTCTGCAGCATCTCGGCCAACACTATCGACTAGTGATCTTGTCGAATGTGGATAATAATTCATTCAAACACACCCTGGAAGGGCCTCTGAAAGGGGTATCGTTCGATGCTATTTGCACCGCCGAGGATATTGGCTCCTACAAGCCCGATCAACGAAATTTCGAATACCTTTTCAAGGAAATTCACGAAAAATTTGGTATCCAGCGGCACGAGGTGCTCCATGTGGCCCAGAGCTTGATCCACGACCATGTCCCTGCCAAGGAATTGAACATGGCCAGCGTGTGGATCTCGCGGGGCAAGGAACGACGGAGCGGGATGGGCGGCGGCCTGGAAAGTCTCCGAGATCGAGTCTCTTTTACCTGGAGATTTGACACATTAGCTCAGCTAGCCACTGCAGTGGAGGCAGATTTCAAGGCCTAGATTGACAGCACAGAAGTCTGAGGTGGTATACGAAATGCAGATACAATGCGATCCGGGAGTCTAGAGCTGTGAGGTAAATTTTTGGCATAAAGATAGAATACACATCCATGAAAGTTCCCTTGAGCACTGTATTCCACGTTAGTAGCTACTAGTAATATTGACTCATGGCCTTTGGGTGCAGTTAACTATGAAAGAGTAGATCATTTCGACGACAAATGAAGAAAACAGTGGATGTCACACGTAGGCCCCTATTCTCCCCTTTAGACTTCAATATCGTCTCCTGAAAGGACTTTGATCAAAAATGTTGTATAAGCAATTGCCGCACGTCCTCCGGCTTCATTGCACCCAGAACTGAACTTTCATGCTTTTTGTGTCGCATATAGCGTTCAATAAGCCCATCTCCCACAAAAGAGCTTATTAGGTCAAAGGCCTCATCAACAGATCCAAGCGCCTCGGCCAAAGACCGTGGAAGTGATAGTGCCGATTCATGCGAGTTTCGAGACCCCTCGGCAACAACTGTCGCATCCTCCCAGGAGAGAGCCTCCTTTTTCTGGATACCCAGGATGCCAGCGCTCAGAATGACAGCCAAGGCTAAGTACATGTTGGCTAACGCATCTACACAGCGGATTTCCCAGTGGCCCGCTGCGACTCTGCGGACCGGTACAGCGCGGTTTTCGGATCCCCACGCTACTTTTGTCCCACACTCGGTGCGTTTAATTCTTTGATAGGAAATCTCGTAAGGGAGAGTGACGGAACAGATACCCCGCAAGTTTTTCAGGATTCCTGCCAAGAAATGTTTTTCGTGGTGTGGCGGGGAAATGGAGATATGAGTGTGTTGCCCATTAGCATGCCATTCCGGGTTTGGCTTCGGTGAAAATGTTGCTTGGTAGCCACGGCTGAGCACAGCATTTTTGATCTTGTCATGAACATGAACGAGTTGATCAACTGCTTGGATTGGAGGCAAAGGGCCGAGGGAGATTTCATATTGCCCACAAAATCCCTCGCTATGAAAGCCTTGGATAGAGACACCAGCGGCTTGTAGTTCATCTAGACACTTCTCAACCAGCTGGAAGGCTGGATCGCGAAGCCCGGCAGCAGAGTAGCGTCCGAAACTAGAGCTGTATGGGATGTAATCACCGGTCGAGCTGGATTGCATGATCATAAACTCAACTTCGAATCCTACCAAGAATGAAAGGCCGAAGTTTTCTGCGGCTGTGTGGAGAATCCTGGAAAGGGCAAGTCGAGGGCAGCTTCTCGAAGGCTCAGGTGTCCGGAACGATACTTGAGACACGTCGCACATCACGGTTGCATATGCTGATGCATGCATCCCAGGCCCGGTGTTACGGATGGAATCCCAGTCGGGTTGGTACAGGTTGGATGTCGTCAAGTCAACGTCCGGGAGTAGAGTGTTGTCAGCAATACACTGAAAAGCCATAGGAGAAGACCGTAGGAATTTCCCGGATTCTGTCAACTCGAGAGCATATTCCTTGGTGACCCCTCGTACCCTCAATGCGCCAGAAAAATCAACCCATTGAAGTTGCAGAAATTTGACCCATGGGTGCTCGAGCAAATATTCATGGAGATGTTTGTGTTGCATAGACGCTGGTTTGGCCACGACAGTCATTGTGGTGCCAGTGATTAAACAGAAAAAGACAAGTCAAGATTTTGTCTTTGAAGAACGTGGAACAGTAATGTCCCCTGACAGCGTGAGAAAAATATAGAAATTTGCAACGATTATAAGTCACAGTATAATGCGCGGACACGATACCTCCAGACTCAAATCAGGTGCACAGAGCTATCGCAGCTTGATGTAGGTACTGTTCCACACGGGTAAAATGCAGCAAAGTGGAGCAATCGTGACGTGGCATGCAAGTTCTTGGTTGCTCAATATATCGGTTTCTCGCAACAAAAGTAGGCTAACATACAAGGTCAATGCGACTAGTAGACGTACGTATCACTAGTGGATTTCGGAAGCTCCTGGTACGACGCACGTCCATGCCGCCCTAATGCAGTCCACGTCACAGCAAATGTACATCTATTAGCACAGGAGCTCGCTCGAACGCATGAAGATCAGAATTACGTTTTAGGAAATTTGAATGTTAGAGCCATTTTAATAGATCTATATAGCCCTTTTGTATCCAAAATTGACAGCTCTTTCTCTCATCCATCCCATAAACATACCTGACAAAATGACTCGCATCGGAGCTCGGTCAATTCGCATTGCCGGGTGTGCAGGCGGAAACACGGATCGCTGGGATGCTATTGAACGCTTTGCCAGTGATCCTAGCATCGATGTCATCATTGGTGACTGGCTATCCGAGTCAAATATGGCTTCAACTGCGGCTATCAAGGTGCAGGCGCTGGCTCAAGAGAAAGAAACAGCAAACGCAGATGAATTGCCGGCTGCATATGCGAAGGAGTTTCTGCAATGTTTCAAACCGGCCATCCCGAAAATAGCTCAAAACCAGATTAAGCTCATTGTCAATGCGGGAGCGTCCGATACAGAGCGTCTAGCTCATGAGTGTCTAAGAATTGTTCGGGAACAGGGGGTTCAATTGCGAATTGCCTGGATTGCAGGGGACGACGTCACAAGCCTGTTGAAGAGTCAGATTTCATCCCGGCAGCCGGGACCTATCACTCTATCCGAAAGTACCCTTCGGGATATTGATGTGGACTTTGTTTTTGCACAGTGCTATATGGGTGGATGGGGTATCGCAGCTGCGCTCGCCCGGGGAGCAGATGTTGTCCTCTGCGGCAGAGTGGCTGACGCTTCCCCTGTTGTTGGGACTGCAGCGTAAGGTACCCGTATATGTTTGAAATTTCGAGCAAAGAATGTCTGGTTCACCAATCTAACAACTTTTGTTGCAGATGGTGGCATGGCTGGTCGCAGTCCAACTACAATTCGCTTGCGCGAGCCCTCATCGCTGGCCATTTAATTGAATGCACGGGATATGCAACTGGTAAGTGTTCAACCGCATTTACAGGTACAGACCAACTGACCATCAAGGTGGAAATTTTGTTGGATTCAAAAAGCTGCTCAGGGAGCGAAAGCACATCAATCTTGGATTTCCCATTGCCGAAATTGAAGCAGATGGTACATTCACGGTGACGAAGGAGCAGAATACTGGAGGCTGCGTCACTGTCGAGTCCTTGACTTCCCAACTCGTCTATGAAATTCAGGGTCCATTCTATCTCAACTCTGATGTGGTTGCAGATATCTCGAATGTATCTTTGGAACCTGTTGGGCCAGACATGGTCCGGGTTAGCGGGATTAAAGGAATGCCACCTCCTCCGACAACCAAGGTTGGCATCACCACATCAGGAGGGTACCAAGCCGAATTTCATGCTTTCATAGCTGGTCTGGATGTGGAGGAAAAATGTCAATGGACGGAAGAGCAGATACGCTATGCCATGGGGAAAGATATCGATCGTTTTAGCACGCTGCGATTCCACCGTGTAGGGTCGCCTCTGCTCAATGCGTCATCTCAGGACTATGCAACGGTATTGTTTCGCGTATTTGCACAGACAAAGGATCCTGAGATCCTGAGAAGGGAATTTCCGAATGGATTGTATCGATGGTGCATGTCTACGTTTCTGTCAAGCTGTCCGGTAGGCTCCCCCCTCCTCCCAAATATCCCATCAATTTCCTTTGAAACTCTCTCACATTGAAGCAACATTAGGCTCTTACACCCAGCAACGATACAAGACTAGTAGATGCAAAGCCATACTATAACTACTTGACAGGGATCATACCTCAGAAAGAGTTGCGTCATCAAGTCCATTGCCTGTTTGGGGACAATCAAGTCGTTGATATTGGCCCACCGGAGGATGAATGCTCCTATGGAGCGCAGCCATCGTATGAGACCGAAAATCCTGTCAGCATGAGTACCTTTGGGGAAGTCACCGAGGCCCCTCTGGGTTCAGTTGTTTTTGGACGATCTGGAGACAAAGGTGCGAACTGCAATGTCGGTTTCTTTGTACAACGCACCGATGAGTGGGATTGGCTACGATCCTATCTCACTATAGAGAGGGTCAAATCGCTCCTCGGGCCGATTGAATATGCTGGTAACCCGATTGATCGATTTGAGATGCCAAATATCAAGACGGTGCATTTCCTCCTCCATAATCATCTCGATCGTGGCTTCAACTCCTCTTCCAGTGTTGATGTGCTAGGAAAAAACACATGTGAATATATACGTTCAAAGACGGTTGATATTCCAAAGCGTTTTCTTGAGCGCAGACCCCTGGAATGAGCTCGAGTGTCGGAAACATTTTATCCAGATCTCGGGTCGTGAGAAGGAAATTTAAGGGAAAAATAGAACGATCAGTTTCAATTATATCTAGGTAGACAAGAAAAATAAACGAGAAAATCAAGCAAAACGAAGTGGATATATACGACACTGCGTCGCATTTACATCGAGAAAGCCCACATACCATAACCTCAGCAGAATAAAATCCAGCCATCAGGGCTATCGGCACGCCGTGTGCCGAACATTCTGGAGGAGTGGGGCCGGAATTTCGAACAGGCTTAAGTTGGTCCCTAGGCTGGAGATTAGAGCTTGGCTGAGATCCGGTAGTCAATAATGTAGATCGAAGCGAGTCAATTGACTTGCTCATAGACAAAATCAGAGGGGCATTTTTAAATGTTGTCATCGCCGTGAACTATACAGGTCACTTAGAAACCTTTGAATTGACGAACTACCAAGTGCAGGACTGTTTCAAATGGCAACAAAAACAGAGATATATCCCAGGAGGTATTAACCATTGATAGGGGGTTCAGCTGATGTTCAACACAAGCAAAAAGATAGCGGGTGGTGAAATTGTTACCGAACGTTCAACGAATCTTCGTTTGTAGGAAAATTGGTGAATGGTAGGACAAAGAAGAGACTGGCTATCTGACAACTTTCTCCACCACAAGCGTAGGCCCGTGGATTTCCTTAAACCCTCGCACAGCTGGGTCTCTGCAAAAAATCCACTGGTGACGCGCTGGCGCAGACAAGAGAAACTAAGTTAGGAGCCAACGTCATTAGTTAACGGATGCCAGGGAACAACGTCCATTTAAATAAATCCTCTGGCAAACACATCTCTGAGTCAGAATAAAAGTGCTTACCACAGAGTAGGCGTAGGAATCCGGATTGACCGTATCTCGGCGGTCTCTGAGACCGCAGCCAGCCTGTTAGCTGCGGGCTAGCTGTGGTATTGAGGTAGAGACGAGGCTGCAAGCTCAGCAGTCAAAGGGGGCCAAATAGATGGGCTTGGGGGCAAACATGGCGGCTTAAAACGGCCTCAACTGCGGCCATTTCTGCCAACCCTTTGGCTGTCTGCTAGTTTATATTGGGATATAAATCATTTTCAAAATTTTAGAAAATTTTTAGAACTTTCCTGGTCAATATTAATAAGATTTATTTGGAGTATTTTAACTAGTGCTTCCAATGTTATAAATATATTGAGAGAATACCAATCAAAGAAGGGCACTTTTGCAATAAAATCGGGCTTGTCTGGATACTTTTGACCAGGGTGTGTATGGCTCGCATCCACCCCGATCGATTTACTTATATTCCAACCTAGATTCAATGTGAAAATTATCGAAAGCTGGTCGTCACCTTGGAGGACATGCAATTGGCCCAGTCGCGCCAGTGATTAGCTACAGACTGGAATGAGATAATGATCAAATGGATATCAATGACTCGGGATTTGGGCTAACAAAGCCCAGCTTCTGAAGTTTCTCATGGGCCCGACTCATGTACCTACTTTATGCCTTACTTCAAAAGATGCAACTCTAATAATACAGCGGCCTGAATCACATAAAGTGCTGCCTAAAAAGATACATTAATCAAGGCTTTCTGATCAAAGTAAGTAGAATATAGTGAGAATCTAATAGGAATAGCCTATATAAGTCATCCATGATGGGGTTTGCAGCTAATGGAAGCAACGGACGAGGCACCGAGATTCTAAGACAAATGAATGAATTCAAGTTAATAGGTATCTAGGTACCAAAGCAAATTCTAGACAAATTTATCCAACGCTAAAACCAAAACCAAAGTGCGTCGGCACATTATACCCACAAAGGGCGTATATCCTCCCAAATTCATACCAATTCATTCCATCTCCAAATCTACACTGCAATTGCCGGCGCAAGGTTACCCACCAACGACTCCTGCAAATTATCCGCATCCGTATAGGTGTCCATCCCCGTGCGGAACGCAATATCACTCTCGCCAATAGCCGCTGCATCGGTCTCAGCAACTTCCTTCTTAGCGGGCCAGATTTCATGGCCGGCAGCCTGCTCCTTGTTGAAGTGCTCAGTGACAACTTCGCGGACGGTGCTCTGGAAATGCAGTGGGCCCATCTCCATCTCAGGGTGCAGGAGGCCGTTGACAAACACGCCAGCGTTCAGGTTCTTCTGTGTGTGGATGCAGAGGTACTTGTCCTCGGACATGATGCGCTTGTACATGTCGCTTATGAGGTTGAAGTCTTCGTCTGTGGCGTCCTTGTGGCGGTAGACTTCGTAGCGCATGACGGACTTGGTTGGGCTCGTGGGGGTGAAGCGCTGCATGAAGAAGAAGTTTGGACTGGGGTGGTTTGTTAGCTGAAGAATAATCAAAAACCGCCTAAGCTTACTGGGAACTCACGAGACGTTGCAAGAAGCGTTAGGCCAGAAGTAAGTAGTCGCTATCCGGAAGCCCCGGTCAATCTGTTCCTGACGCTGGGCACCGTAGTGCTGGATGTGGCCGTCCTTGGTCTTGACATAGTAGGAGTTCAGGTCGGCGATGGTTGGGATATCCGGGTGCGCGACTTGGCAGTGGTAGCACTCGTTGTAGTTGTCGGCCAGAATCTTCCAGTTAAAGTCGCCCTCCATGTCCCAGGTGTGGTCGAAGTAGTAGTTGTCGAAGTTGTAATAGTCGAAGCGGGGCTGCTCGTCGACGCCGTCAAAGTCGTCCTTCCAGGCAACCTCGGGGGTCTCTTTGGAGTCGAGGTTGACCCAGATAAACCCGTTACGGTCGATGTGCACGTGTACTGGGGTGAGTTGCTTGTCGTGAAGGTAGGCCTTGATCTCTCTCTGGTCGTCCTGGGAGACGATGAACTTGAAGCCAGCCGCGTCGTACTCGACCCAGTCACCGGCATTGGGGACACGGTGCTTGTGGGTAGTGAGGAGCCATTTGCGAGAGAAGATTGATCGTCGCTCAAGCTCGTACATATCCTGAGAGGTGTACCATGAAGCAGGCAAGGCGCGGACAGGAGTCTTCTGCTCCTGCTGGACCTCGGGGGCGGTTTTGGTGGTGCCAAAGAAATTCCTCAGGAAAGACATGGTGAATACAGAGTGATCAAAGACAGGTCTTGGTAACCTTAGTTCTCAAAGGGAAGATAGGGATGTTTGAAGTCTTTGAGACTAGATTATTTGATCTTTGGAGATGATATCTACTAAGAACCCGGCGACCCCAGCTTTTTTATGAAGCTATCGCGACCACCCCAGCGCCACGCCTGACCACGGTTCACGGAAATCCACAACCACGTCCGAACGATGTCAACGGAACGTAAGCCTTCATGCCCGATAGCCAGGTTATTTTTGGGAGAGAGATTAGAATCAGGTGGCCAACTCCAACGGGAAGTATACGTGGGGACCGGTCACCTGATCGGTTGGGCGATTCCGTCGGGTCCGATGGCTTCAAGCTTATCGACCTCACCATGCCGTAAATTGCTAAAGAAACCAGAATCCAGCCCCAGCGCGCTTGTGGCAAGCTTGTCAGCCAATTGCACCCTCGGAAGTAATCCACGTTCAGTCTAGAACTCTGATATCGCTGAACTACCCCAGGCGGTTCTGGAATCTGGAGCTTTTGGATCTGGATCCCTGATACGCGGAACACACACAGGTGATACACACCCGAACCGCGCCCAAAACCGACGGTGGAGTCGGTTACCAAGTCCGTTTCTTGACTTGGAAGTATCCATTTTCCCCGGATTTTGCTATTGACGAGCGACAAGCACCAGATTGAAAGTGAGTTGACTGGGACATATCACACAGTTGGTGAGCTGTGAGATTGTTAAGCCTACTATGATAGATATAGAGTCGGGATATCCGACAAAAAGAGTATGATCTGCGATCGTGATAGAGAGAAGTGTCCAATAGATTGCACGGTTCACCTGACTGATGATGAATCACATGGACGGGCCTTGCACTACGATGGAACGGAGGGGTTGGGGCCCCAACAGACAGATAAGTGGGCCAAGTAGCCATCCACTAGGCTCAATGTAGGTCGAAGCTCCTGATAACCACAATCACGCGACTTGGGGCAACTCGCCTTTTGTCGCATATTCCCAACCCGACAAGCCCTTTGCTGTGCCTTGCCTGGGAAGAAACAGAGTGCATTGTACCTCGGGATCCAACCTGTGAACCCAACCTTCTCAAAGAGACCGTCGCTTGAGCAACGGCAGCTCATAGTGAAGTATGACTAGAATAAAAGGACGCATGTTGATGGTGGGTTGCGCGGCACGAAGGTTCAGTTCAGTCATCCTTCCGTTGCCGTAGATGGACAGCCAAATGAAAAGTCTCCATCGTGGGGCCTGCTTCATTCTGAGATCATCATCTAAAAGCCAGTTGAGAGCGCAATTCACGGTTGCCCCCCCCGGTCACGCCTCGATCATCAAGTAGCTAAGACAAGTCACTATAATCCACTGCTGGATCCATCGTGAGCTTTGTACCGGTGGACCCGGAGCTATTACTTCCAATTGGCATCCCATCGTCGGGTCCAGACTGGTGCGATCAGGGCCCATCTACACCCAAAGGAGATGGATTGGCGCTGATGTCTCGCCTCTCTGAGAGTGCTGAGAAGTGCTACATGAGCAACGGGCCATCCAATTGTCCAGCACGAATGCATCTGGCATAGACTCCGTGCAATACTTCTGGAAGGGTCGTAGATGGGTCATGTTAAAGTTTAAGGATATGGGTAACGAGACAAAAGGCTTGGCATCAATGCTTAAGGAGGCCAATGAAAATTGACACATTGTTCAACCACTGACCAGTAAGTCTTCAGGCCCATTAGAAATTGAAAGTTAAAAATTAGCCGTTGTCGACACGAACCCAGGTCTGACTGATCATCACTGCAAAGCAGGGTGTGCAGGTGGACGCTGAAAACTGACAACTGCAATGTGCCCGTAAATGAAGTACTCCATCTTGCACCGGGGTGTGTCTGAGAGTAACGCAGAATGTCGGAAACAATGATAGCGCGCTCTTTGCAGTTTGCTGCCCTATCTCGGATAGTCCAGCGTGCGAGTCGGGTATCCAGGAAAGGGAACAGCAGCGTGTGACGGAAGCGGTAGAACCAATATGCATGGATAGAGATGTTTTCCCGACTTGCTTCTCAAGTGAGCTTGAAGTTGTCGTAGGAGTATGTCATGTTGGGCGGGAGATTCTTCAATCGCCCATTGGCCAAGATCATTCTCTAGCTCTGCAGGCTCCTTGCAGAACTCCTCAAAGGAGATTGCATTCTGACTGAGGCGTCGCAGCAAAACATTAATTCTTTTGTAGATATTCAATGTTCGACCCATCTGAGCCCACATGTCACACCTCTCAGCAGGCGACGTCCTTGACCCGGTAAGCATCTCGTAGTCGAGGGAGTAGAAATCTGCGTCATCATCTCTGAGATAGGAGCCACGTCTGGCCTCATTCCTTCCCAAGCACCACCGTTGCTGTATCTGCCGGAGATAAAAGCTCTGCATGGGGGCGAGCTAGGCCGACGGATAGATGCTTTCCTCGGATGTTGCCTTCGCCGCCGAAGTAGAATCCGACTAAGAGAAAGCCCTGCACAGTTTCGATGCCTGGAGTGACTATGCGCTGGTGACAGAGGCGAATTACTTCGATCACATATAGCTTCCCTTGGGCACATGGAGCGATGTTGTTGAATACGCGATTCTCAGAGTATCTGCCGGCACGTCAGTAGTTGGATCTGCTCGAATGATATAGTAGAAGACTCACCGAGCAGCGAACGCACATATCGCTTAGGCGTGCGTCAAGGGTGCCCTGCCTTCGTGAAGGTGATGCATGAAGCTTGGTGCGTGGAAAATAGTGTGGGCAATGTTATGCACGAATTGAAAATGAAGGGGAACGAGTTCGAGCAAAGGCTCGCGTGAGCCGAACGCGCCAAGAGAGTACCCTCTTCACGCCGCACATCGTGTGTTGCATCCGTTGGACTGAATATGGCTACATTCAGTGGAATGCAACACCTCTTGCGGGTGCTGGATAAGAATTTCCATGTTAAAAGGTATTCAATTCGATGGGGAAACACTCTAATTCTTGGCCGGAATTTCCGGATTATGCCCGGGGTACCGTACCTGACTTGTCTGTTCTGGCCAAAGCCATTCGATGTGCTCACCAACTAGCGAGTGGAAGAGCAACTATCGAAATGATGCCAACGAGAGATGTCCCCGCCTATATCGTTCATCCTACATTACATCCGTTGGAAGTGCTGGTGGTGAAAGTATGTATTATGGAACTGTAACACCCAAGTTATGTTACATGTCATGGAGTAAGAAACAAGAGTCATGGATATCATATCATGGGTTCCTGAAAGAAGTAACACGTCCATCAACCATACCATATACATCAGATAATTATCAATAAATCTTCGCCAGAAATGAAGACCGTTGCGAAACCCGTCGGAACTCATTAACCGCCGGACTGATGCTCTTCACACCGCTGCTTCCATCCTCAATGTCCATCTGTTCGAGCCCTTGATACCCCGTAGATCGAGCTTGGGGGTACGGACTCTGATCGTCCGTTTTTGCACGTATGTAGTAGTGCTCATCGGCCTCGTCCATGCCAATAAACCATCGTTCCTTCATCTGTCGACCGACAGGGCCTCCTCCACAGGCGCCTTGCAACTGTGAAGACTTGGGGCTATTCACAGCGATCGCAAAAAGATTTTGGGGCTCAGTAAAATCTGTGATTTGATGACCACGCGCTTCGAAGATGACGAAGCCCAGACAGATGAAAGAGGTCAGAAAGGCAAAGACGAGAATCACGTAGAAGATACCCTGCCACCGCTCGGTTCCACCAGAAGCGAAGCCAACCGCTTGCAAGGAAGCAGAGAAGTTCTCGTAGACCGGTGGAGAGAGAATGTTATCGGGCACCTTGTAGTTGAAGCCTTCGACGAAGGGAGCATTTTGAGAGGAAAGGATAAGCGTGCTCCCAGCCATCACGGCTAAAGCTTCACCGACAGAGGGAAGGGTTGGATTTAGAGAGTATGTTTTTGTACTCAGGTCAAATGCTGGCATCAGTTGCATGAGCAGACGCTCGTTGCTTGCTTGCGCGTTGGTGATACCTGAGCCAAGACTGAGCGAGCTGGCCCATTCATCGGCGACATTCTTCCAGTCTCCCTCCCATGCACCCTCGGTGAAATTTTCTACCCTGCGGTTGTACTGGAGAGGGTTCGTGCTGTTCTCGCAATGGGAACTGAGGAAAGCTCCGCTGGACGCTGCCACGTAGCGCGTTGAGCAGACGCCAGTTTGTTTGGCGCGCAAGGAACAAAGTACATATTCAGGATGCGACACACTTGGTTTGCCAAGCAAATAAATTGCATTCGCTGGCCAGAGGCCTGTAGTGTTCAAGATGGTATTGTTGGATCCAGGATACGTGCCGAAGATGGGAGGCCGCTGGCCGTATTTCTCTCCAAACCCAAAGATATCATCGACAACGGTGCTGTTAAGCCAAGACGGGATTCGAGGAATGTCATCCGGAGGCGTAGCACTCCAAGTAGTGTCATTGAAGGAGCTGTTTGGCCACGCAGAGTAAATCAAGGGCGCCAGCTCGGTCTCGTTCATGCCCACACAAAGCACGTTTACGGCAGGTGAAGGTACTGAGGCCTCAAGAATGTACTTGCCCTCGCCTGAAGCATCCTGAGGCTGGCGGATGTTGTTCTTCTGGTCCATAGCTGCGATGGGGATCCCGCCATGTGGCATTGCCATTGTGATATTGTTGACCATACGCCCATACTTCAGAGAGATATCGGTCAGATTCGCGACATCGATCCAGCTGCCTGTAATGGTGGTATTATCCCACATCGAGCCGATGGGCTTTGGTCGGGTCTGCAGGCGATTCGACGTGTCGTTTCCACTACCTACGAAGTTGGCCCATGCAGTGATCCACTGCTGATAGTTGTGGTAGGCCTGGCCCACGTGCACCATTTGAAGGCAGGTCTCGTTGCGGCCCCAAGGATCCATTGATTGTGGAACTGGGCTTTGGCAGTTCAACGAAAGATATCTCACATTGCCAAAACTGGTGGTCACCGCACCTGAGAGGACGGTGTCTACTCTCGGGCCCATTGAGAGCTTCGGCGATACTATGAAATCAAGTCAGGTCCTTTACATTTCTTCACATCCGCTGTCGTACTCACCTAAAGCTTCGGCTGCAGTTGTATAAAGCATGGCTACAAAGGTTGCAACCAAAGCGATAGCACCCAAAAAGGTGAGGGCCGAGTATCGCAGGGTCTCGCAGTGCACGATCATTGACCCAGGCTGCATGATCCACGCTCTCATATTCATGTCCGATATGCTGATACCCCGCGAGTTTTTCATTAGTGCTCGCCGGCTTAGAACTTGACCCAAGAAAGCGACACATATCGTTACGTAGGCCAATTCAATGGTCTTCGCAAAGAACGCGCAGAGCAAATTGGCCGTTGAGGGTGCCAAGGGCCCATCGCTACTGATATTACTCCACCTCGGTTTTCGAATTGCGATTGCAAGATATATGCCCGAGAAAACCGTTGCATAGAAGGCCAGGACGAAGATCGTCACCGGCACCCACGAGAATCGGCTCTGCAAGACCTTCGTTCGAGAAGGGCAATTTGACGGCGAATGGTGTGGATGTAGGCCGGCTGGGGTTCCCTGAGGCGTTTTCAAGAAGCCTGGTGTCGTTGTTGTGGTCTCGCTTCCGGCACTGGACACTGACTCGCGCCTTCCTCGGGCAGGCAGGGTATCGCCGGAGGAGTCGGTGATGCCAAGTCCCACCTCTCGCAGTACTTCCTCGGAGAAGCTCTCATGTGTGGAAGGTGGTGGGAGATAGGCATATTCGCTGCTGGTTGAGACGCGACCGCCGAGTGGGTTCCATGAGTGCTGTGGTTTCGCGGTGACCAGGTCTTCCTCCGACGGCAGAAGCGAGCGTTGTGACTCCCGCGACTCGGCCATGATAGCCACGACGGGCGCGGTGGGCGCGATGGGGGTAGAGGGGGCCGTTTGGAAGAAATCTCAGAGAAGAAGGTGAGACTGCTAGTCATCATCGACCAACTCCAACGAGTGAATGGAGCCGGAACCCCGGCCACGTTTTCCTCTCTGGCTCACAGATTTAAAATAGGCCGAGGGCACAAAATCGAGCGCGCTTCACCCCCTCATCCATTTGCCTATGCGGCTCTCCCGAGTCTTCCTTCTCATTTCAGCTGCATTTGGGGGCCAAGTTGGGAGTCCTAGTCTCACTTCTTTGTGGTGCCCGCCGCTAAGGCGTTAGCTGCTTGAGTGGCACTTTGCACCCATCACGATTGGCGTCGCTCGACCTTTGCGTTGAATGCATTCGCCCATTTGGGACTTAAGAAAGACGCTCAGATCCACTCCTGTTGCAGGGTCTAGTGGCTCGGGCTTCCCAACTTGTGAGGAGGCTGGTCGGGAACATCGAGTTTGAGTCAAACAAGTCTCTGCTCAGATCAATGCTCATGATCTGCTGTTGGCATTTTTCTTTTGCGGCCGCTCAAGATCCACTTTCTTCGAAGGAACTGGTTCCGAGTACTTGCGCGTCACGACTGGCACTGCGAGCCTGCGGCCGAGAGCTACTGTGCCGGCCCCCACGAGACCCCTGCGAGGCTAGACAGGGGTGCCTCGTCTCTGATTCGAAGGCGGAAAGGCCAGTGCTGAGCTTTGGAAAGTGGAGACAAGGCGGAAACCTACAAAAGAAGAGTCTGCCTATCAAGTTCGCTCAAGGTTGTATAGGGCTGGCTACATGACCTGCATTTACCAAGTCCTTGCTGTTTCCAAATGTTCATATTTATGTACAAATACTTTCGTTCGTATAAACCTGTTTCGTGGTCTTTACCGACATTCAACTCAAGAAAATTTCCCAACGACCTTGTGTACAATGTGCCAATTAAGGTGATAAAATTGGATTTTACCGGGACCAAACTTAGAAGGCCTGGAAGAAGCTGTCTCTAATAGCTGGCTAAGATGGATAGAGAAGTCGACAAGCCATAAGACAACGTAGCCAGGATAGACTCGAGCGAACCAGAGCACGTCCTGGGGGCCAAAGTTGACGAATCATCGGCGAGGATTTAGGACGATTTTACGGTGACAACGCAGCCAAAATTTTGCGGGCAGCTCGCGCAGGGTAGTAACCCCCGTCACTCGTTCCTCGCACCAGAGCACACTCTTGTTTTCCATGAGACTTGAGAGACTCGGGAGAATCGTAAGGGCTGCTCACTTGCTGATCATTTCACTCTCTGCGTGTCGTCATATTTGGCAATGAATAGAGTGTTAACAAGATTGAGGCATCCAGATTTGATGAAGTATTCCCTGGCCTCTATGAGCTGGGAGAATTAAGGTAACCGCCTAAAAACAAAAGCATGATAGAAAGGAGCTAACACTCGACCATAACTTCCCCCTTTCTCCTCATCCTCACGCTGGCAATGAGGTAAATGTGAGAAGAGTTCAGGTGTCATCATTCTCACATCAGTCATGCCACATCTTCAGTATCATCTCAGTCCTCTTCTACGTCAGAAAAGGCGGCCTCCTCCAAGGCGTCGATAACCCAGTCCATGTTATCGTACAGGAGGCAAGCGCGACCGAGCGCCTGTAGATGTTTGATCCTGGGCAGCAGTGGACATCCATCTCCGTCGTCGCAGTCACGAATGGCGAGTTTTTCCGCGAGGGTCATCTGGTCCACGATCTGGAGCATCGCTCGTTCCAGCACGGAAATACAGTCGAAGTGATTCCGAACTTGGAGACTCAACTCATTTCCTCCGGCAGATGCGATGAGGTACCCAATAATCGCTAGAGCTGAGAGACCCTCATATCGGACTTGAGGGTTAGGCTGCTCTCGGCACGCAATGGGGACGCGTCGTATTGTGTCCATGACTTCATCTCTCACTGCCTCTGCGAGTATGCGGACCTCGGTGGGACTCATGCCTTGCAGGTACTGGTTGTTTCCGCGGAGGGCAAGAACCATGACGACCGTGTCGTCGAAATGTCTGATCAACGCTAGGCTGGCCACCTCACCGTGGCGGCTTTGATCCTCGCTGGCCAAGGTTACAGCTCCGAGTTCATTATTCGGGGCCGACATTTTCTGTCCAGAGTCAGAGTTTGAAAGCTTCCAGATAACCAAGGGGCAAAAGAAGAGAGTGAACCTTGAGTAGATGCTGCTTGATGTTGAAGCGACGCACAGTGCTCGAATAGGTACTTAACCAGCTGTGCTGGGTTATGGTGCGACGGATGAAAAAAAAAAAAAAAACCGTAGTGTTGGGTATGATGAGAAAGGTTGAAGGAATATGGAATGGCGAGGCAAGGGGAAATGGGAAGAAGCAAGCGGAACTTCAAAGATGGCGACTGATTCAACGTCCTCTTAGTTTCCACCAAACTTCCAACCGACAAGACAAGCAGGCGGCCTTCTTATCAGGCAAACAATAACAAGGCGACGAGACCTCCTGCAAACCCGGTAACCCCATTGATTTTACCCAGAAATCAATGAATATTCCGTTGAAATCCGTTGGACTCTATATGGTTCGATCTTTGGGTATTGATTGGACTTCATTGCGACACCTATCTGGGCTATTTCATTAATCTTCACAGTGCATGCTCACATCGTCATCTTCATGCCGCCATTGGCGCAGACCAAGCTTCCGGTACACCACTGGCTATCCGGAGTCGTCAACATGCCCACGATACCAGCAACCTCGCTAGTAAATGCCGGCCTTCGGCCACCCATCTTCTCGTCGATCAGTCGCTTCTGTTCATCTGTCAGGCGAGCCTCATTCGGGTCCATCTTGCTGCCGGGGGTATTATCCTGGAACCCTTGAATGTCTCGCCAGAAGTTCTCGCCCGCTGCAAAGTACATATCACCCACAACGGGTCCCGGGTTGACGGCGTTGACAGTAGCACGATCCGCCAGCTCGCGCGCCCAGGTGCGAGTCATTGACTCAAGCGCAGCTTTGGTGCCACCGTAGATCGTCTGCCCCACGAAGCCCATTTGCGACGAGACGCTGGAGATATTGACGATGCGGCCGCTGCGATCGGTTGGAAGGTAAGGGGCAACGCCTTGTGTGAGGAGCAACGGGGCGAGGACATTGATCGTGTAAATCCAGTTGAATTGCTCCGTTTTGATGGGGCCGCGAACGGGGTCGTTCAGGTTGTTATCGCCTGCAACACCGGCATTATTAATGAGAATGTCGATTTGGAACTTGTCCGATGAGCCGAAGCTCTTCTTGGCCGCCTCGACAATGAGCTGAGTAGCCTCCTCGGGCTTGCTGAGGTCGGCTTGGACGTTATCGCAACGAATGCCATGTGCGGAGGCCAGTGAGGCGCAAAGCTCTTCCGTGTGGGCGCGCGAGGACTCGGACGTGAAATTTAAGAGAAGATTGCATCCCTTTGCAGCGAGGTTGTGAGCAATAGCCTCGCCGATTCCTGCAGCGACGACGGTCGTTGTTAATGGAGAGTTTCTTATCGCAACCGAGGGGCATTCTTACCCCGCGATCCACCGGTGACGATGCCGAATTTGCCCTCCAGGACACGATTTTGGTTGGCCATTCTGAAAGTGACCTGGTGATAATGTCTCTGAGTGCGAGTCTGAAGAAAACAAGGGAGACGCAGTCCTTTTTGAACCACCTATGCTACGTTGGATTCTCTGAACCGACTGATAATGAACAATTTAGCCGACAGGCGGCTTCGGTCCGTTTCTGAAGATTCAATGCTTCCCCGCCGCAACTCCACTTGCGGACCAAAATTGCCCGTCGCAACACAAACGGGGCAGGCCGGCTAATTATCCATCAGCTTGTGACCTACCTTTTAACCTTCCGCAGGATGTGGAGTGTGTCCCTGAATGGAAACATGGCCCCTAGTTACTCCAGTCGCACCCTCAACCGCTTAAATTCCGCGGCATTCTCCTTGATCGCAATTTCTACCGGTAGACGCTCCATACTACTGGCCCCGAAGAATCCATGCACTCCCTTCGTTCGCGATAGAACGTACTCCGCGTCTGATGGCCGTGCAATTGGCCCGCCATGGCACAGCACCAGAATCTCTGGATTGACCTCATGCGCCGCATCACGAATCTCCTGCACGAATCCCACACAGTCCTGAAGCGACCGACTGGTCTTCGCTCCGATTGAACCAGACGTGGTTAAACCAGCATGAGCGACAACGATATCTGCACCGGCATGGGCCATGGCGCGAGCATCTTCGGGACTGAAAACGTACGGCGTGGTGACTAGCCCTTGCTCATGGGCGGTCTTGATCATTTCAACCTCGAGATCGTAGCCCATGCCCGTTTCCTCCAGGTTTTGGCGAAACTGGCCGTCTATCAGGCCGACGGTCGGAAAGTTTTGCACTCCAACGAAGCCGAGTCTTTTCAATTCGGCGAGGAAGATAGTCATGTCGCGGAAGGGATCGGTTCCGCAGACACCAGCCAGCACTGGGGTGTTTTTGACGACAGGGAGGACCTCACTCGCCTAGGCGCGTGTTAATTTTTATTGTAGCTTGTTGAAAGACTGGGTAGACCTACCATCTCGACGACCACTTGATTCGCGTCCGAGTACGGCATCAAGCCAGCTAGAGACCCACGGCCAGCCATGCGGAACCGACCGGAGTTGTAGACCAGGATGAGGTCGCAACCGCCATCCTCAACAGCCTTTGCAGATAGGCCGATGCCTAGTAGAAATTTGAGCACAAGCTGGAGAAATTGAAACTGGGGATCTAAGATAGGTCTCACCGGCACCGGCACCGACAATAATCGAGCCATCAGCCACCGTTTTGCGAAGTCTTCCCAGGACCTGGTCACGAGTCGTCGGGCGGGGCATTTTCGCGAAAGGTTGTGAAAATAGATGGTGGAACCTTGAAGGAACTTGACACAACAAGAGTTCGTGAAGCTCAACCCAGTGGGCACTCAAATATTCGAATCAGAATGGCGATCTGACGTGGCGATAGTGCGTGCAACAGGAGATCTTTACCTCAACCCGTTGAGATCCAGGATATCTGCCCCGCAGCCCGCCCTCCATTCCAGTCCCGCCAATCACATCATTCCCTTCTACCAGGTCCATTTTCCAAATACCTATACTCTGCTACCTTATTATCTTGATCAATTAATTAAAAATGACACGATGCAGATACTTTCGTACAAGGCTCCTGGATACGGAAAGGCTTAGAGTATCCATGATGCATGAAACCTAGTGGAAGCCCTTGAGATCCCTACTACTAAGGTGCGCCATCGGAATATATCCATACTTTCTCATTTCAACCTAAGCTGCCCGGAGTTTGAGCAACGACCACTGCCTACCTGCTTGGAACTTTCGGGCAGCCGGCGTCTCTAGGCACATAGGTAAAAATCTAGGTCCTGATATCTTGAGAATCTTTAGGTAGGTACATACAGACTGGCTGATAATTGCTACAGTAAGGTGCAATACGGGTACTACTATGAAGTAAGGCTATTTTGGGAACCTAAAGAACAGGTGTGGTGTAAAGGGGCACAATCCGGCATATATTTGCCAGAATGGATGTCCGCTTAGAGCTAGGAGATGGAATTTAACTGGCGGAAGTCAGCAGGCCGGGCGTTGATTTAGCTCTTGAGCTGATGGATGCGCTGTCCTCCGTTGAGCGACTGACAGCCCCAAGGTTGGGCCGCCAGTTGTCACACGAATATGGAGATCAAGAAGGCGACGGATATTGCAGAACCAGTGATGGGCTTCGACCCCCACATACCAGCATGAATGGAAGAGGTCTGCACTTCTCTACTGGAGGAATATGCAGCTTGAATTATGGTCTCGTTGAGCCTTGAATCCCAGTATGGCTTGCAAGATGAGATGTTCCTGAAGCATACCGGCGCTGAGTTGAAAAAAGAAGCCACAAATCGACTCATAAGTAGCCGTGAAGGCAAAGGTGTTTGACTTGAAACAAGAAAGATCTATTGTTTATATGAGGAGCTACCTAATTTTCACACCAGATCGCAGCTTCCTCGCAATCACTGACCCCGAGACAGATATCCAAGTTTAGAGCATCAGAAAATGGAATGTTCCTCTGGACACTCATCTGGATACGTTCCCAACATTCCTCCCAGGCGCATAATACTTAGCAGTGCTTCAATAAAGCGCTGATTTGGACCCTTGAATGCGTAGATACCTGCACTTCCCAAAGAAGAATGCGGAGTTTGTGGCCTTCTATTTGAATATTGAGCTTTTAATTACAAGCGGCAGGTCCCTCAAGAGCAAAATCCAGCTATGGCACGTCTGGCATAGCGTTGGTTCTGCAAACTTTGTACCACCCGCGACATTCGCGGAGATGAAAATGAAACGGTTGCGTGGACTTTAGTCCTGATGGCCAATGAGTCGTGTGTGCCACAGACGCTCATACCTGGAGCTGGGATCTTAAGACTCGCGTCGTGGCCGAAAAGGCCTCGACTCACCAGACAGGCAATATAATCGGAAAGGTGATAGTATGCTATTATTAGAAGGAGAGTCTTTAGCTTTGAAAGTCTCTAGCGCAAGGGTGTGCATTTTCGCTAGTAAAACCCAGGCGGCCCTATGACAGCTTCATGGGTTTGTTATAATTTGATTGGAGCACAACACCAGATGGTAGACCTGTCGTAATGATGACTATGAAATGTCAAGATTGCGATCAAAGCTTATTATTTGCGTAACCTGACTGAGGAACAATTGGCACAAAATTCCAGAGGCCTCTCCTTGCGGCATCTGCCATAAGCGTCATACCTGTCACTTCCTGTCAAGATGGGAGTTCGATCGATGGTTAATTTGATCAGCAGTGAGCATGCCGTAGGACTATAGAACATTCACGAATAGCCGAAGTCTGCAATATTTGCTCTCGTTTTAGCACTGATGTATTTTAAGATGAATCTTGAATGTGACAACCACTCTCATAGGAAACATCACCCGACCTCTAGGGGCGTCTATGTTCTCAACCAGAAAGATCTGGTTGTTGTAGGATCAAAGGATTCAATTTTGAGACTCGATGCGGCCCAATAACTATTGCTTGATGACTGTTCTTGCACTCTAATAAGCTTCAAAAGTCAATATCGGAGGCAGGTTTCAAGCCATGTCTAGTTCCAGCGTGGATCCTCTTGGTTTTGACCCGGTGATGACCCTGCCCAGTAACCCCAACAGCCCCGACGTGTTTTCATTGATCCACCCACGGTGCGAGACTGCAGGAATGGCTCGTTTACACCTCCCTCCGTAGCATCTTATCAAATATCTCGCCGCCCCATTTAGAGGCAAGCTCCCCGAAATAGGCCTGAAGACGCCCCCAAATGAATATACTAAACATCCAGGGGCTAAATTATCGATTTCAGGAATGAGAAGTAATCTCCCACGGCTGGAGCGAAGCCTACATAGCCATCAGTCCATGACTCGCATGGATGGAAGCAGAAAAGTCAACCCTTCAACATGACGTTTCGGCTTACGCAGTCTGCTTTCGGCACTGAATGCGCCATCGTCCACAGTTATCAACTAGACCGTCGATTTGTTCCCATACTCTCCACAGCCTCTAAAGCTGTTCACCGAGACCAGTCTATTCGCCAAATTGCCTTGCGTATCCATTCACAAGAAGGTCGTTCGCGTCCTGTCAAGACCCTGTATCAAGCAAACCTCGTATGTCTCTTTCCATACCTCGCCCTGCTTTTCGTATGAAACTTTATCCTGGCTAAGCCACAACAGTCCAAGGACCCATCCCTACTAGTTCTTCTTCGAGTGCTGGTGAGCCTGGTGTAGTACGAAGACAGCGTCGTCACCACCTACTCTGCCACACGGGGCGAAGTCTGGTCTTCCCAAGTTCCCACATTGTCCACATTTCCCTCCGCATCCCCCCCACTCAAGCTTTGATTCGGCTGTACCCCTTGAGCGCTGGTAAGATTGGAGCCATGTAATAACGAATAGAGGGCGAAAGCTCTTGGAAGCCTACCGAGGTATTAATGAGCTGAGATTACTAGAGTGCCAAATCTGAGTTCCTGGACATGAAAGAGACGTAAAGCTCACCCTATTGACCCAAAATAAACGCCCCAATGAAGCAGGGGATGCGTATGCATTTGGTAGCGCATGATTCCCTAGGATTTACTCCTTGGAAACCGGCACAAGAGATAAGAGGTGTAATCAAAAGATAGGTCTCTGAAGCTCAGCGGCAACGCATGTAGGGTTGTCGTACGTGGCCCCTTTTCCTCATGCGGACAAATGATCCACAACCGAAGCGAAAAGCAGGGCATTGTGTCTGTCAGCGGCAAGCGTGAAGTCGGGAGGATAGTCCAACATGCAGTGCATCAAATCGGCTGCCCCGGAGAAAAACCAAATTCATCCTAAAAGCAACGCATCCAAGACACAGCCCAAGCTTAAGGGTCCAGTCTAGATTCAAAATGCTATCAGCGCCAGACCATCTTCAATACTACCATGGTCAATGTTCCTGCACAGCCTGCGAAAACAGCAACACAATTGGTAGTGATCGCCAATTGAAAGCTTCCTGCCGAAACTCTACCTCTCTGGGGAAAGCCCAGGGTCCATGGAATCATGGACCGTCTGGGCAGTGGGCCTAAGAGATACGAATACGTAGGCTACCAAAGAATTAGCGCCCGAGATATCCGGACAGGCCGATCGCGAGAAAGATAGTCGGCGCCGAGATGGATTCGAGATTGAAAAGAACATAATCCGTTTAGGGGTTGCGAAGCTTCTACTTATCGCAGGTTTACTGATTTAACCTAGCTTTATATGAGTATCCGAAATATGAACATTAACGCGACAGTATGATGACAGGACGCTGGAGGGTGAGTGTCAAATCGGAAAGTCAGCCATTTAATCTTGCGATGGAGTCGCCAAAGTGCCGAGAGAATGAGATGGACTGGTTTCAATAGTCTGGCGTGGCAGCGGGGTGTTCTGGAAGTGCCAGGCAGCACTGAAGAACCTGGAAAGATGGGGCTCTGGCTGTGTTTGCTGCAATGCCGTGCAGTGTGTATTATATTGCACAGAGTGGGATACACTGATACAGGCTGTAATGACTGTCAGTGTCCGGAGTATGGCGGGTGCTTAGAGACCGACTGGGGCTTGTCTGGTGGTTGATGACCGACCAAGTCTATACGATTTTATACGTAGATTCAGTGTTGTCTAACTCCGAGCGTGATGACAGTAGTATCGAATCCATAATGCAGTGGTCCCGTTTCACCATAGCAATCGCACACAAATGGTAGTTACTGACGGTACTCAAAACCGACCATTGATTTAGGGTCCAAATTAAACAGAACGTAACGGCCCAAAGCCTAAAGGACAAGTAGTGCCTGAATCCCAAAGATTGAAGCTCGGGTGCGAACCAAATAGACCCCGCGACGAAAATAATCCCAAGCGACCACAATCCTACCCCAGAGTGTCATTGTTGACAGCAGCCAAAAAAAGGCCGCGTGGGCAGGCGTGGCAAGTGCAGTGGTTAGAGCAGCCACAAATCCGTGGACCCCATCGCACTAGGCAGAATGGAGGTTTAGCGAGCGACGGGACTGAGCAGTTGACTCCGGGCTAGGCTGTTCTGAGTAAGCGGAAGGGAACTGGCCGCGAGTCCCTGCATTTTCAGGGTAACAATGGCTGAAATGGCGAAAGTGAACCCGAGCAATGCGAGCTTCGGATTTTCCGAGTCAGGAGTCTCGGCGAACATGTTCCGTAGCTAATTGAAACAGCCTAGTTAGTCATGGCCCAGCAATTTGATTGACACTCCCTTGGCTAAGACACACTGACATAGGGATGTAGAAGGAATCATACGCGCAAAAAAAAGGGTCCCGCTAAGGCCGCGTAGGATAAAGGCTAAACCAAACCATAACTAACTTCCGTAGCTAACTCAAACAGGCCTACGGAATAATTAAGGAAAGGGCGCCCTGACAAGTCCAACCTGTGGCTCCGTCTTTCAAAGCGAGAAGGATGACTGGCATCTGACGTCCTCCACGAATCAAATTCCCCAAATCAGCCCTAGCGAACCCTGTCAGGCTAAAGCCACGAAGCATAATCGCTCGATCGGGCGCGGCTAGTCCAAGCTACGGAGTGGATATACGTAGCCTGCACACGTATGCCCCGTCCCTGGTTGACGAAGAGCAAATCCCCGCCCTGCTAGGTGAATTTTTTTTCTTTTGACCCAGGCAGCCTCTATCTGACTTTGTGAGGAGGAGTTATGCACGAACCATAGGTTACAGTACGAGCTTGCTGGTCAGTGTCGAGATCGGTATTGCAGAAGCTTGGCTGATCGGCGCAGACTACCTCCTGTGGCTGGCCTACGGCTCATGGGGTAGTCAGCTTGGCGGCGAAATTCAACAGATACCAAGAAATACCTTAGGAGAATTTCATTTGAGAGGCCGGCTGAGAGGGAGGTTAACGGGAGACAAGAGGTGAGGCGGGGGTTTCATGGTGTTAGTTCTGTTGGGGTTAATTAGGAGACGCACGGCCTGCGATAGGCAGGAAGACTCGGATCGTTTCATAAGATTATGCATGATATTTTTCCGGAGTTAAAAGAAAATGGTATGCAAACAAGGAGTCAAGGACAAAGGCGAAAAAGTATCACTGATCATACGTTGCCCACTTACGTATGTCTGGGCGGAGAGTGTCCGTGCAAATGGTGTTTTCGGGGCGGGGCGGCCTTGGGACGCGTACGAGTACGAAAGTTGCACGGGCCGGGGCCCCTGAGCACTAGCTAGTCTTCTTACTGGTAGGGAGTGTTGCAATCTAGTAGTGTCATTACTGAAACAAATGGGCACGGGATGTATGGAGTACATACGCCAGCTATTTAGCTACTAGCTAGATAGGACGCGACGGCCATGTCACCCACCTTTAGTGGCACTGTCAGCGTACGTGGCCGTTCTGTGCCGTGTACCAAGTGTACCTGTAACTCTTCATAGCTGGGTAATTTGGGCGATTCAAAGAACATGGGTGTAGTGTGTACTGCATAGTCTTGATCGTACCTTTACATTCTTGAAGTTGAAGCCCTATTTCGCTGATATGCCTCCCAAACCT
Source organism: Penicillium sp. PG106-07D (assembly GCA_037042255.1). NCBI lineage: Eukaryota > Fungi > Ascomycota > Eurotiomycetes > Eurotiales > Aspergillaceae > Penicillium > Penicillium sp. PG106-07D. The sequence goes on along the minus strand of JAXQJV010000096.1, from coordinate 5,296 downwards.
GGCGCCGAGGGCTGTGTCAAGCAGTCCAGTAGATGCTCTGAAGATCGGGGGGTGTGCCACGTTGTTGTCATCGAGCGCATTTAGAGTTCTCTGGACTGAACGGTACCAGACAAGGCAAGAAATTTAAGGGTCAGGGTTGCTATGCTGTATTCAAAGAGACTTAAGAGTTGATCACTGGAATAATTATGAAATACTAATACACTCGGCCTATCTGATCTCCGAAACTACATAAGTTTCTTGGTCTTTGTCCTGATTTGCGGGATCCTTTGCCCTATGGCGACCTGGCCCAGACTCCCAGCGTATTTAGAATACCAGAACGGAAACGGACTTTGTGGTGGTATCGTTACCCTGAGTACCACTCCCAAGATAGTGGCATTCGGTCCCCTGGCACCAAAGCATATCAATCTTACCCTTCACTATCAGTAGTTCGATCCATTTCAAATACTTGGTTATACTGATCCTAACCAATCATGGCCAGTCAGTGTTAGACAAGGCCTGCCACCGCTAATTCTCTTCAAATTCCCTCCCCACTGCCTGAAGCTCGGAGCCGGAGGTGGGTTCCCAAAAAGGCCTAGCAAGGAGCGCAACATCATCACTTACGTATATGTCCCCAGACTCCAGCGCCTCGCCCTACGGCACTGGCCACAACTGATTGATTGATTATTTGCAAATTACTGGAGACTATTGCTCGGCAGTTGCGTGTCGTACTCAATGACCATTATTACAGGAGACGTATGTTACACGTTAAAGGTCCATGGTTGGTTGAGTAGCTAAAGTCTACTCCGACCGAGTGGATCAATTTCAGATTAGTTATCAGCTCCTGCGCAGGTGGTTCTCAGGGTCCATGGACCCAGCGGACGAAGAACAAGATTGGATGATTCAGATAATCAGTGACCCTCATGGGGTTTGTCCGTAGTTCTACCGATACATAGGGCGTTTTCAACAGATGAGAAAATTTCCTGCGTTTTCCAGCGTTGCTTTTTCTCTTTCCAAGTTTCTCCAGTCTCAACGTCGGGTGGAATATTTCACAGCTTCGCTTGAGTCAACCGAAGCCCTAGTCGCATTGGTAATCCAGGCAGGCGCCCAGTGGAAATAAAGATGCCGTGCCAAGTACGACGCGCAGCTTGATGCTTCAGCCACACTGTGCCGCGTTGAGGAGAAAAGACTATAACAGAAGAGCCGATGTCGAGCGTCAAGATTCAACTGATTAGCGCCGCCTGGATGACGAATAATACCGGACAGAGTCCTTGATGCAGACGCAGAGAGGAGATCTGGCTGACGAGTCTGGCCCCGCCAGGGTCGCGAGGGGCGGGCCGGAAGATACGAAGCCCAAGAAACGGGTCCGCACAGTGCACAGAAAGCGCCTGTAGTTCCAAGGGTGGGTAGGGGTCCTCTCGGGACGCGAGCTCTCTGATTATGCACAGTGGACACTGTACTGTACAGTGTTCGCTTGGCTGGAGTTTCACTGCCTTGACGGGACTTTCCAACTTACGTGGTTCTCATTCGTTATTCTTTAATCAATTTTGTGAAATTTCAATTAATGTTCTGATGGTCCCGCAAGGTTGTTGATTAGGTTAGACCTGCGCAAGCAATGGTTAAACAGAGAATTACAGTTTTGGGCGTTACAGATGCACGGTTGGTATTCAGAGTACTGTATGTCACGACGGACTTAAAGTATTATTCATTCTTCAATTCTCGATTATGCGCTCAATGTATCGATGTGACTACCTCGCTGCTTGGCATTGATGGCGTGAATATTGGCAATATCTTGGAGGCCTGCGACAAGACTACCGAGTCCAGAAATTATGCTTGTGGTGTGTGCACTTGTAGTGTCGTCCGGAAAAGACAAGTATAATTCTGAAAATACAGGGGAGTGATAATAATAATTCGACCTGATCCGCCCAAGATCCACTTCAACGCCTAGTACGATAGTCAGTGCCGTATTGAATGGAAATACCCTACGAGCTTCTGGGGACCTAGCCTCGCCAGACAGACCCTGGAAGCTTGGCTTGCGCATATTTAGTATTGTATTCGTTCCTCAAACTGACTTGGCTGCGAGATTCGTCATCCTTCTCTTTCTCGCTTCCTCTACTTCGTGCTTCTGTATTCTCTTATCTCTTTGGAATCCTTTCCCTCCATTCCTTCCTTTTTCTTCCTACCTCCCATTCGTCCATAGCCACAAAGGCTGAATTGAACTCGCCGTTCAAATTTGACACGGGCAATACTACCTCCCTCACTCCCCCACTCGACGATCAATTCTTTCTTTCGATCGCTCTTCTCATCAAATATCGAATCAGCTCCTTCCGGCGTCCACCAAACCGAGTATTGAGGATCAGTACCGGCACTCACCTCTGCTGGCAACGCCCTTTTACTTTTTTTCTTTCTCACTGGAAATATCCGCAGAATTCCATCTGGAAGACGAGGTTATTGGTCTACCCTCGAGGATCCACGACCGGTGTTGAGTTTCAACGCCCTTTTCTGTTTCCCCTCCTTGCCCCCTGGAAATTTCTCCAGTCCGGTTTCCAACTGCAGTGGAAGATTGTGCTCCCAAGTCAACCTCTGAGATTTCTCATCCCAAGCACCAGATTCTGAAAAGGGCATTTGTTACCTAAGTTGAGAGAGCCAACGGCTTGGGAAAGACCGACCAGTTCCGAACTATTCAGAATCTCTCCGACAAACCTTGAGGAACTCACGAAACTTCCAAGAGTCCCTTACACTCCCAAGTCGTGGTTTCGCTACTGTTTAAGGAAGCACAGACTCGAGTCATAGGGATTTAACGGATCTGTTGGCAAGTGCCGACATAGGGTCTAATGTTGTCGACTTGTTACACGACGCTGGGGACAAACATCTTTCGAGAGCCGCTGGTGCGTTTCTGTTCCATCCCTTGGAATGGACTGGAAGAGTAGTTCCTCTCTTTCTTTCTTTTCCTTTCACTTTCTCTCCCGACTTCGTCGCTGCCCGTCTAGCATGATCCCGTGGATCATCCCAAACCTCGTGACCCAAAACTGTAAGCAATCCAAACTGACCTGTGAATGTGCACTTCTTAGTATAGCTTTCCAGCCTCGGTGACCGCACTCCGAGGCTTTGAGGAAATGTCCAGCGGTATGACGAGCATTGTATCAATCTTAAACAATGACGACCACCCGTCGTTTGCGGTCCGCTCCAATCCGAGACATTCCCGGAGCAGCACATCGCCCTCACATTACTCCCCGCAACAGCATCCATATCAGCTTCCTCCGCCAGTCTGCGATCCGCAGTACGCCCGTACTCACGCTTCATCAAAATCACCCTCTGCATCACCACGCAGTACACAGCGTCCATTCAACCCCACAGCGGAGACCATTCAACCCACATCACCGGGTTCGTCGGATGGTTCCGCCTACGACTATCTCAGCAGCCAACCCTCATTATCAGCTTACCACCCCTACGCCCGGCAGAACCTGCGGCGGGAGCCATTCCGCTACCCATCTCGCGGGCCAGCTGCTCCGCGAACACCACCAGAGATTCACGCAAGCACAGCAACGGAGGCAAAGTCTTCGCCCTCCCAGTCTGGTTCTCGGGGAACGGGACGCAAAAACAAGTATCCTTGTCCGTACGCAGCGAGTCATGGTTGCTCGGCCACGTTTACGACATCGGGCCACGCAGCCCGCCATGGCAAGAAGCACACCGGCGAAAAGAGCGTACACTGCCCCATCTGCAATAAGGCATTCACTCGCAAGGACAACATGAAGCAGCATATTCGTACCCACCGTACCCACTCTGATGATATGCGATCTACGACCTCTGAGGCGGATGCAGAGAATCGGTGGAACTTGCCCCGGCCTGACTGTAGCTGTGCGCCTCAAGCCCATAGTCGGACGGTGAGCCAGTCCACAGACACAAGTTCGATAATGCCTCCACCCAGTCGAGGGTCTCAGCCACCTTCATGAAGTCTTGCGGAAAGGAGAGGAGAGATCAAACCCACGGGTCCTTCGGTCAAAAAACGGCCGAACGTCAACGTTGGGAAACACTTGCAATACCTCTAGAGAGTCTGTGTTGTCGACCTGACATGTTTCTCCTGTCTTGCATCTATATGACCACTCGTCAGATAACCTGAGTGTATGTCCACCCACTGCTGTGCAGTGAGCCACATCCTCAGTATATTCGAGCAACCTAGCGCCGAACTCATCGAGGGCTTTGTTGATGTGCACCCAGAATCTCAATTATGGTCATGCACTCAATGCATCCTGGTACACCTCCGGATCCTGTCTCAGGATTCGACGACGAGTCCAGGTCTACCATGTCTGATAAGCTCTCAATCATCATATTTATGGCTTCTTTCGTTGTATTTTCAGCCATCGTTCCTCATCTGCGTGTGCATTATCTTGTTTTCCAGTTGTATATCCCCTCTTGTATTATTGCATGTGCTTGTGTTTGTGTTAAATGGAGCTCACCCTTGTGGCTATGTTCGGAAAGGGCGAAGACGATACGATGTATGTCTGCCTTGTACTTTTATGTCACCAATCACTCGTTGAATGACTGTCATCCTCATGAGTGGGATGATTCTTTAAGTATTTCTCTGGCGTCTATTTAAAAAAGTCTAGACCATGTAACGAAGAGGGGAATGGAACTTGCGTCTGGCATGAGAGCACCATTCAATACCTCGGTACCAATTGTTGACCATCTAAGTCTTGATATAAAACGAGGGATCTGATCATAGTACTTAAATGGTTGGGGAAGAACCTCACTCCAGGAAGCTAGCTTCATTCTAAAATTAGTCCACTCCCAAAGTGAAGGTCGTAGTCACTTATCGCCAGATGAATCGAGTACCTTACCCACGGCCCATGCCAAATGCAGTGACCCAGGCGTCGGAGATCCCGGGCTATTTTGTGACTTTTGAACATTCGGCATTTCCAAGGGCAATTTGACATCTTTTGACATTTCAGCACCAGAGGTACTCGACTAGAGAGCATCTCTGTGACAATATAGACAGGTCATATCGAAGGAGAATGGACGTGTGTGACAATCTGGGGACAGGAGATCGATTAGTAGATTATCTATTATCTGCTGCGATAATAGCTCGAATTGTACGTAAAAGCTGGGCTATTTGAACTCCTAGTTCGGCAGTGCCCTGCACATCAGCCAGTAATGATAGACAAATGTTTTAAGTGATAGCCTTTGTAAAGTCTTACAGTGTTCACTGAAAAAGAGGACGAGAATGGTGTCATGTTGATGATGGCTGTTGCCGTAGCATTTCTATTTTTTCTGTGGTTGCTGTAACTTGTTAATATTACGAAGTTTTCGACATAATGCTATA
>JAXQJV010000095.1:0-68694 GCA_037042255.1 Penicillium sp. PG106-07D | reverse complement strand
TGGAGCTCCACACGCCGGTCTGGTTCTCGCTGACGTGCTGCAGCAGAGCAACCTTCTCATCCTCAGTCAGCCACTTGGCCTTGATAGGCGTGTCGGGAATGAAGAAGAAGGTCAAGGCGCCCACAATGGCGGTGACAACTCCCAGCACGATGAACATGATGCGCCATCCCGCCAGCGAGGCATGGTGAACATGCTGGAAAGCGAACGAGATGATACCGCCGATAATCTGAGCAACGCCCAGACCCATGTACCAGAAGGTAAACCGGGGTGCCTGTTCACTGCGCGTATAGTACTGGCTACTCAACAGCATCAGAGAAGGACCCACGGTCGCCTCGAAGATACCGAGGAAGACCCGTGCGACCAGCAGACTGCGGTAGTCGGTGGCGCCGCCAGAGGCAGCCGCAGCGACGCCCCAGAGAAAGACATTACCTCCGAGCCATTTGGCTGCGGGGACTTTCTGGAGGCAGTAGACTATAGACGAGGAGTCAGTATCTGGTGATTGTTGTGGGGGGTAGAGTATGTATTCCTGCAAGGGAAGGGGTGGACACCAACCATTGGGAACCTCAGCAATCAGGTAGGCGATGAAGAACCACGTCGCCGTGTTGGAGAACTCATTGCCAGCAAGCTTAAGGTCCTTCTTGATTCCCATCACCGCAGCGTACTGAAAAAGTTAGCCAGGGTCCCATGTCACGCTATCGCAAGTGTAGATAGAAGCAGCTGCACAACACTTACATTCAGCATGACCTTGTCCAGGAATTGGAGCACGTAGCAGCAGAACATGTAGGGCAGCAACCGCCGATCGATCTTGCGGCGCAGGGCGACCAGATCCACGTTGGGATGCACATCACTATGACCCTCGAGATACACCACAGCTTGATCATGTCGATCGGCGCTCGCCATATGGGGCGCAGCTTCGGCTTGTTTTTCACCCATCTTGAGTCTCGACAGGAACAATAAGCTCTGGTCCAAGGTTGGGAGAAAACAAAGGAAAGAAAGGGAAAAGAACGGAGAACGAAAGACACCAACAAGTCAAGGCGAAAGCTCACAGCAGACAGTGACACAGAGGAGGACGAAATCGGAGTCTAAAATAATAAAAATTTTAATATCAAAACAACACTAAAGCAAAGGTAGAAGGAGAAGCAGGAACCAACTTTGGGGGCCAGTGGAAATAGCGTGGCCGCAACGTGCATTTAGCGTGCGGTAATGGAGCCGTGAAACAAAGTCCACCCAGCCAACCAATTACCCAAGATGTACCCTAAAGACACTAACTAGGAGATATTCCCAGATAGTAATACCACTGGCTGGCAAGCTAGGGCCCAGACTCGATTATACCGAAAACTCAAGTCACATCGCTCGCTCAGTGCCCTCCCAAGTCGGGGAAACAAGGATAAGGATTTGTTCATACGATAGATGCAGGAGCCGCGCTGCGTTCTTGCCTTGCAAACCATGTTCCGATTTGTCACGGCTACTAGACCTCAACCAGACAGGATCCTCTCGCGTGAGAGGAATTAGCCGGGGCGTATCTCCAGAGTCGGGGACTGTCGCGACATGTCTGATCAGCAAAGTATGAGTGGCCTAGCCAGGGATGGTTGCAGTGACCAATCTAGCGTAACTTCCGCAAGGGGGAGAAGGAACTAGGAGAACTATGTAGGTGCCTCTGTCTAGCCAACATGAGTTAATTGGTTTATTTTCATCGATCCATCGCGCTGGTCCTCGGGTCCCGGCGGATGAGCCAGTAGCCCTCTGAGACACTATTATCGTCTTATGGAAACTTGGGAAGAACTTAGAATAGGCCGTGGGGCGATTGACTTTCCTTCACACGCACTTTCCAAATCCACTTTGTCTTACTGTGGGACTCCGAGTCTCCGACATGGTCGGTTTATACATATTACATACCCTGCCAGATCCATCACGCAGGAATTTAAGACTTGGGGGGGTAATTTTTCCACGTGGAATACTTGCATCCGCACTTCATGATCTGAGACTTCCCTGTCAATCTGACAGTCGTCGCTTTTGACAACACCCCGCGACGATGGGTTGGGTTCTAAATGCCTCGCCCGAGGTCGAGGCCATCTCGCAATACCCGGTGATCCTGGGTGTCTGCGTGAGTCTCACGGTCTTGATGATTGTAACGGTCTGTCTGCGCTTGTGGGTGCGAGGACAAGCCAGTCGATTGGGAGCGGCGGACTATGTGATGGTTGTCAGCATGGTAGGCGAATTTCGGAGACGAAATATCGATGTGATGCAGGATGGCTGACGATGGCTGCGACCCAGATCTTTAGCATTATCTATAGTGCCTTGTGCATTGCTCGTGAGTATCATAATGCTCACCGTACTCAAAGAGAATCACAAGCTGACTCCGTCATTAGAAAGTCGATATGGCCTCGGATTACCGTTGAAACTGCGACCCAAGCCTGATCTTCCTACCTACACCAAAGTAAGCAGACATGACCCCTTTCCTGTACACTGGACTTAAATTAATGATTGCAGCTCAACTATGCAGGTCGCCCATTCTATCAGCTCGGTATCGCCGGCTTCAAAGCGTCGCTTTGCCTCAGTTACTTGCGTCTCATCTCGGGCACCTCGATGAACATCTATCGAATATTGATCTGGGCAGTTATTGTGCTATGCACAGTTGGCCACATCGCCGGTGCCCTGGTTCTAATCTTCAACTGCTCGCCGGTATGAGAGAAGACAGACCCCTCTTGCGCATCGGTAACCCCCAAGGCTAACACAATCCTTGAATTGAATAGGTCAAACGCGCATGGGACTTTAGCGTGGTCGGCACTTGTCTCCCAGTCGGCCCTACCTTCTACGGTCTTGCCATCTTCACGATCATCTGCGACGTTGTCATCATCTTCCTCCCAATCCCGCTGCTCCTCCGACTGAGCATCAAACCCGCGCAAAAAGCCGGCGTTGTGTGTCTCTTCCTCCTCGGCCTATTCACGACAATTTGCTCCGTCCTCCGACTCACCCAAATCCACCGGGTCGCCTTTGGCGACGGAAACTCTACCATGCTGGTTCTCTGGGGTACTATTGAATTCAATATCGGAGTAAGTACTTCCCAGCGAATCCTGGGCATCATCACCGAACCTAATCGTGACCGGACCCCTGTCTAACATCGAAATCTTGTCCCAGAATATTGTGACCTGTGTCCCCTACCTGGCCCCGCTACTTCGAGGGTTTGTTCGCGATTTCCGATCGACCAGTGGGCGGAAGTATTACGATACGCAGGGACGGAGTTATGCGATGGAGGCGTGGTCTAAGGATCAGCGTTCGCATTTGCAGTCGAATGCGTCGGGACCGCCTGCGCCGCGGAGGTCGCCGAGCGAGGAGCTTATTCTGTCTAGTCAGGAGCCATCGCATGGTGGCATTGAAATGACGGTCGAGTATTCGGTATCATTAGAGACTGGGTCGGAGAAGACGCCACGGTCGAGGTCATGACGGGAATGGGTGTATACGAGATTCATTTACGGCGCAGAGATTAGATGTCGGGATATAATACCAAGAAGTGTCACTTGTACATAGTTTGTAAATTTGTGTATACCAGTCTGTTTTGCCTAGATTCATTCATTTGATTTTCTTTCTCTCATTCCAGGTTTGCTTCTTAATCAAGTCTCTGAATGGCCTCGATCACTCCTGTGTGGCAATTAGACGCAAACCTGTGGAAACACGGAGTATACTTTTCCGCACACAGGGGACTAGGGAAGCATATCTTGAAAGTAACACAAGGGACTAGGGAAGCATATCTTGAAAGTAGCATCAATGACTCGTTCCACCAGCCAGACTTCGGTGAACCCACCATCTCTCCCCACCTTCTCCGTCAATAGCACTCCTCAGCGGAGAAAGACCGACAACTAACCCAGAACCGAATCCTCAGGAAAATTCTCCGCGCAGGGATAGTTGATTATTCCCTCACAAAGAGTCCCACCCCAGCATCCATTTCATGCGCTTAGCAATTCTGGCACAAATAGTACGATCCTTCCACACTTCCACACTAGACAAGGGTATCGCGCCACACCAAACTCTCGTTCCGGTGTGCAGCTCTGGTGAGCCGTGAGCGTCGCAGACTCGCAGCGCCAGAGGCCCAGTTGCGGATACCGTGTCCGTCCGGGTGGGTCCGGGCGATCCTCCAGGAGCGCCAGAGAACATGCAATGGATGGTGACTGGTCAAGCTGGACATTGGGTTGACGCCGTCGTGAAAATGGAGTCGTTCTTCGTTGCTTCGGGCCGTGTGGGTTTCAGGGCGGCGGAGTCCGATGGGTCATAGGCTCATTGGCTGCGTGAATAAATTTCTGATTTGGGGTTTTGGTTTGCGACGAGGTTTGTTTCCTCTCTTGGAAATTAGTTTCGGAAAGTCTAAATAAATACCTTGTGAGATGAGGATAAAACTTGGTGTGTCTGATGTGTAATATTCACATGTTTGGTGAGGCTGTTGCCATATTGACAACCGCGTGGGGATGCCGAGTTGGGCTGGCCCGTAGCCTATGGTCATCGATTGAGACTTAATATGCACATTATTGCACTAGCATACGGCTAAGCATGGGTATGAATATCGTTTAATAAGAATGTTACCCAAGGCGGTTTAATCCGTCGTGCTGATGGCTGTGTCAATATTCCCGGGATTAGGCGCCAGAGTTACTCCCAACTCGCCAAGTGCATCCGAATCCTTCGAACCAAAAAAGAGTACCACCGTGGCACCTGCACTCGGTATTGTAGCTGCAAGCCTGACGCCTTCGCTGCAACAGACAAGAGACCCTGGCGCGCCTTTACGACTTTTACAGGCTTTCACAATGCATCCTTGATCCTTCACACCCTATTTGATTCTCTCTCCGAGACACGCCCCTAAAACCTTCTCGGCACAGAAGCATCCCTGTCACGATTACCCGCGACTCGCTACCGAACAAAGGAGCAGACGAACATAGGAGAAATTGTTCTCAAGACCTCGTCTCACGTTGATTCGCCTGAGTTTCAACAACCCGACACGAGGTTGTGCCACCTAACCAGCCCCAGTGAAAAGCCACAGGCGATCCGGACCCAAGAGCCCGCCTGAAGCATCCCCTTGTTGCACAGTGCACACTACCCTATCCGCCATGTCTGACGCCCCAGTGTTGATCGTCGGTGCTGGCATCAGCGGCCTCGTTCTGGCCCAGTACCTCCAGAGCCATGGAGTGCGGTTCGAGATCTTCGATCGCGACTCCGCTCTGGATGCTCGCACGGGTGGATGGGGATTGACGCTGCACTGGGCACTGCCTGTCCTGCGCGCTCTGCTCCCGCCGCACCTGGTGGAGCGGTTCTCAGAAACTTTTGTAAACAAGGAGGCCTCGGCGCGCGGGGATGTGGGGAGTTTTCAGTTTTTCAACCTTAAGTCTGGAGAGGCCCTGTATAGTGTACCTGCTGAGGAACGCATCCGTGTGAATCGGGGTCGGCTGCGAGAACTTCTCACTTCTGGACTCGACGTCCGGGTACGTTCGCGTTTGATCTCAGTTTTGTAAAAGTGGGATTGGGTTCGGTGCTGATCTGTTTGCAGTGGAACAAAACATTGCAGAGTATTGACTCTTCTGCCGATACCATCACGGCGCATTTTGAGGATGGCTCGTCATATACCGGTCGCTTGCTGGTCTGTTCTGATGGCGCTCGATCGGTCGCCCGCCAGATTTTGTATCCAGATGGCTGCCAGATGAACTCGCTGCCAGTGCAGCTTCTGGGAGCGTCAACGCTGTACAGGGCCGAGGATATGGGCGGAGCGCAATCCATCGACCCGTACATCTTCCAGGGATCACATCCTGATACGAATGTGTTTCTTTTCTTTAGTTGTATGTTGCCCAAGGGAACTATTGATGATCAAAATTCTGACAAGTTACAGTCCTGGATACGCCCAACAACTTCGACGAAAGCAGCAAGGACCGGTACCATGTCCAGGTCATTGTCTCATGGGCGGATGAGAAAAATATTGCCGTGCCTAAAGAAAATGTCGATCGTATCGCGCTGATGAAAAAGCTGACCGACAATTGGGCTGAGCCATTCCGCTCTTTGGTTCAGAAGCTTCCAAACGACACGGAAGCACGCTCTATTCGTATAGAGGACTGGATTTTCAATCCCAGCCAAACTCATAATCATCCTCGTGCAGTGCTGATGGGTGACGCGGCGCATACAATGACCATGTGTATGTTTGATTACATGAGAGTATTTTTCAAGTGCTGAAGCAATACTTACCGGTGTGTAGTCCGAGGCGAGGGTGCCAACAACGCCATCGTCGATGTCCAAGATTTGATCAAGAATTTGGACATGAAGAGCCCTGAGTGAGTGTGCCAAAATGTTGCCCGTATTGTGATATCCTAACAAAGATCACAGGTCCTTCAACTCTGAGGCATTGTCAAATTCCCTGGCAGCATACAATCGTGACGTTTTCGCTCGCGTGGAGCCCAGCGTCCTCAACTCTCGCCAGGCTTGCCTCGACGCTCATGACTTTTCAAAGATCCCAGGAAGCCCGCTTGTTGCTGCAAGAACACTCAGAAAGGGCACGTCATGAGCGCAATATAGCAGCCTATCCTGCTGCTGCATCAATGTGTATAGAGTATTCTCAGTATCCAATGAAACGCATACATAGGTCTTGGACTCGATGCCGGGTACTGTACGACCAGATCCATTCATCATTAAAAATATACTACCAGTTCCGCTCTGGAGATTCATCATGGTGTACATCCTACCTACCCCGACGGTGCTGGACTCGGTTGATGTGCTGCCTACCCATCCAGCGCGGCTGGTGCATTTTGTGTACAGCATCACCGGCCACGATTACATCGTCCATTGCGGCTTTGTTCCGGCTTTGATGCCCATCTCCCATTTCTCTTTGCTTCTGATGTTTTCTTCCACGTTGACGTGTCTCATTGATCCCATCTTTCACTCCCTCGAACTGCTTCCATCCCACAATCCCATCACGAATAACGCTTCATCTCCCGATCTCTTCCCAACAACCCTTCATCCCACAAGGCAACACTATGGCGACTCGAATCTCCCTCAAGGACGTGGACCCGAAGGTCTTCACCTCCGAGCTCGCTCCCTACACCGAATATGGCATCCCGATAGGAACTTTTTACCCCGACTGCCCATATCAACTCAACGCCTCATCAGGCGGCGCCGAGAACCTCCGCTACCGCCGTCTGGCCTTCTTCACCTTCGATGAAACAGGCAAACCCAAATGGGCTCTCCGTGATATGAACTACCTCGGCGAGCCGATCGAGAAATTTTGGCCCGGGGTCAAGTTTCCACCTCGAGACTGCAGCAAGAACCGCCACGTCGATCTATTCATCGAATTCCGCGACCAAGAGCTAGACGTCTTTGAGTGCATCGCCTTCTCCTGGCTCTCCAAGATACACCACCTGAACGTGAAATGGGGCTGGCCAACCTACAGAATTATGCGAGATGAGCCCCATCGCCGACTCTTTCGTGAACATCAACCTAAGCGCTTGACCTCAGGCGACTATGATGTACCGAGCTTCCACAATGCTGATGGGACGGATGATGTCGAGCTGCGGGAGACCTTTATGAAAAGTCTTGAGGATCTCACTCTGTGGGAACGGCAAGTCCGATACGAGATTGATACCTATTCCGAAAATAACCCGCCTATCATGTATGCTCGTCAGCGCTTCAGACTGGCGGCTCAGTTTGCGGATATGATGCAGACACTCCTGCAGAATATCGAGATGAGATGTATTCTGCACTGGCACCCTACCTCTGACCCCGTTCTCTCTGACGCCGATGACCCTGATGCCGGTGTCCCTGATCCCAGTGTCCCTTCAATCACCATCACGCCGTGTGAGGATGTTCCACCGGCACCGGCACCGGCAGCGCCAACCCCAGGGTTCCTAGCCCCACGGTACACTGCTTCCTATGTGCCGGTGTCGACTGCGACCCAAGACCAGCACCTCGCACCGTGATGCTCGGAGTGGACGACTCCGCCATGGACTGGGATCAGGAGTCTCTGCCGAAGGAACTCAAACAGGCCGGGCGGTCACCTCAGGCGTATGGAAGAGAGATGCCAGCAACTCTGTCTGACGAAATATCCGGAGCCGCCACAGTGAGTGTGGTTCCTCTTACTTTGAGATGAGACTCGGCAAGCTCTTGAGTGAATGAGCAAGGCGTGTGTATGGACTGCGTGGGCTGGAGAAAGGCCCTAATATCATTATCTGGACGTATCTGGGGCGCCATGTGGCGGACAAAGAAGATAGTTTCTGCGGAGACTTGAGGTCAGAATGCGATATCTTCTTATCATTTCTGCGGCCACTGCTGCAAAAAAAACCTGCAAAGTACATGTAAATTCCATTTCAGTCATGTAGTTTACTTTGTAGAAAAGAACGCTATGTTGGCGTACGAACAAACGCTTAATGCGCCCATAGGTGTGGGCCTTCAAAGAAATGTTGTTATTCTGTGTTATATACTTCCATCTACCCAGATGCTAGTACCCGGGTAGTAAGTATTCTCACCAAGGTACCTGATGTTGGATCTGTTGCTTCTCAAACAGCTTGGAAACGCCGGAATGATCAGACGTTGTGAGACGCAATGAAGTCTCAACGTTCCGTCTTCTAAACACAGGTCCATATCCAAAACATATACATCGAGTGGCGAGCACTTTATTGATTGATTATTTGCATATTAGTAAATCCCTTATTTTTGCATAACGATCAACTTACATTTGGCAAAGGTCGCCACATCGAACGTCGAGTTGAGACTCGAGCTGGAGAACGAGATACAAAACCCCCTCTCAATGAGCATGGCCTGCACATCACTGGCATCCATTAAATCATCCAGCTGCGTCATAGCTGCCGAGTTCGATGCCGTATAAAACATTGAGAGTTGTTCGGGAGTATATTACGTGTTTTCATTTGCATCGGGGCAAAAATGGTAGCCATTTGGTCAATCAAATCGCCAGTATGATCTTGAAGTCCTTCACAGAAATATGAAATAAACGCTTTTTGCTCCAATGGAGAAAGGAAAGTTCCACAGATTTCTTGAACCTTCATGTCGTTTGGGGTATTGACAAGAAGTTGATATCCACTTTGACAGCACACTTTAATCAGAAAATGCGACAATCCTTTCCACTCGTTTCCTGTGCATGTGAGCAAAAGGCTTGGGAGAGGGTATGAGGAATAGGACAATGTAGTGGAAGCGTGGTCGACGGAGGGTGCTATAGCTGTACTGAATTAAAACGTCGATTGAACTGGCGACGACGATCGTTGTGCATTTGGTAATGGAGTTTTGGACTGTTTCATGGGACTCTCATATAGTGCAGCGGTCTTTCCACTGACTTCAGGGGCGTCTAAGCGGCTCTCACTTTGCATTGAACTCCTTTCCACATCCTTGTTGGTGGAAGCAGCAGTTTTAAGGTGAGCTCGTTCCTCGAGGTCGTCACATCCCTTCTTGGCAAGTGCCAGGCATTGCTGAACTATTTCTTGGAGTTTCAATGTCAACCGTGAATCTCGCTTCACAACGTTCGTTTCTAAGAGCAGACTGCTGAAAGCTAGGAAGGAGTGGCTGATCTGCTCAACGCCATATTCCAGTTGGTGCACACGACTACGCAGTGTATCGATGGTGTTCTCTTTCCACTTTCGATACGTTTGCTGCGCAGAACGCAACTGCTTGCGACGCCGCTAAATGGGATAAGTACTGCGTACAATTCTGTTATAGAATCCTACTCACAGCTATGAGTTCCGCTTCATTCGTGTTTGTCCGAGGGCGCTCTCTTTGACGAGTTTCTTTCACGTTCACCATTGTTTGATGAAAATGGAATGACGCCTATAGACACTGGCGCGACCAAAAGTTTATACGAGAGGTAAAGGCCTATTCTATGAAAGTAACTCCATTAGAGCAAGTAAAGGGCTTATTGATCACCCCGAGATATCCACGATGTTGAATAATCACGAATTCTGCACCCCTTACTTCTGATGCCGAGACCCGAATACTTCCCGTGATCAAATTTCGAGATATGCGTACAACTAAAGCTGGAAGGCATCTTTTTCTCGCCACTTGTACATTTCAACAAACAACAAGGTTAGATGCAGCCGAACGTATAGGTTCGGAATCGAGGTGCTTAACTAACTTAGTTACATGGGATGACGTAAGTCTGTTGACGTTTAACGCGGGCCGCATCCCCCTACCAACCATCTTCTTCCGACTACCCTATCTCAATCAAAATGCGCTTATTTGGCACAGGGATTAGTGGTAATCGCAGAAGAAATCCAGAGCTATCTATTAAGCTGCGCGTATTGATCTTAGCTAGCCTATCTGCTAAGTAATCCGTTACCAAAATCGCCGAGGGTCATAACGTCTCACGCCAAACGATATACAACACGCGCGATCGCTGGCAACGCGACCAATTGATCAAATCAAGGCCTCGCAATGGTAGGACCCTCAAGTTTACAGGTCTCCAAAAATGATATATCTATGATCTCGCGCGTAAACACCCTAGCTGGAGCTATAAAGCGCGATAATCGCCGATCTTGATGAATCGATATCAAAACGCACAGTTCAGCGTATGTTAGGGCGATTTATTCTTCGCAAGTGGAAGTCAAAGAAGCGAATCCACTTAATAGCTGATGATGCAAAATCCCACCGCAGGTTTTGCCGTCAGTGGATACGATTCGATCACTGGGAGGATATAATAGTTTCTGATGAATGTACGGTTATCAAGGCGTAGCCTGACAAAGGTACGATACTATATATGTGGGGTCCTGGGTCATATCCGCTGATCGCGGATAAAGTAGTCTTTCTGGCCTTTGTTGGTTATGTGACCCAGGGTGATATCGTAACCAGAGAGCAATTTTGTGCTGTGGGCGTGCAATAACCGTCGTCTTTAAACGTCGTAGTAAGACCTAGCTGGATTAAACCTTAACTTCAACGCTGTTACTTTCCTCATGCATTTTCTTATCTGGTGCGCTCTTGTCTCCGTCCTCGAAGTCTCGTGAGTTTAAAGATTGAATTCGGTCGGATCTAATCATTCTCCAAGCTAGCGGCCCATTAGGTACCTATTTCAATTTTCGAAAGTCGAGGACTGAGCCGAGCTTAAATCGTAGCGGGCATTGCTTTCCGAGCATTGGTAAAGCTATATGAACGGCTTCCTGGGAATTGTCGCTTGTCACATTATGTGTCGTGACGGCTTGGTATTCCTGTAATGTCCGTGGGAGGAAACATTTTAGAAAGATGATAGGGCTCCAACGTCTGATCTCTGAAGAACGGGCGATCTGTTTAAAACGGCAAAGGAGCGTGAGGAGAATCACCAGCGCTATTAGAAATCTATGTACTCAGACTTTTCAATTCAGCCTCCAATGCCACCTGGGAAGCGTTACATCGACATGTCCGAAATCTCCACGACAGGACCAGTGTAAATCTTGCGGGCACGCACAAAGTAATACAGCGTGGCAAGGATGGTGCAGCCGCCGATACCGACAACACTATAGTTCATACCATCCACACCGGGGTTCATTTTCGAGGGCCAGAAACTGAAGAAAATGATTATAGTGATGTAGATGACGGCAAAGAGATTCACCAAAGTACCAAAGACACCTGGGCAACGGAATGTTCCCCAGACCAGCTTCGAACCAGGCAGGTTGATGATGTCGTCCTCATTGTCATTATAGAGGCTAATGTCTCCCCGGACGCGGCGGAAGAGAAGAAGGACAGAGATCGTGAGGTACGACAGGTACAGGCCAGACACGGCCATAGAAAGGATATCCCCTAGAGCTACACTGGAGCCAATGTTGATAAGGGCCAGGAGAGTAGAGATTGCGACGGAAAGTATGACAGAATAGATCGGTAACTGATTAGACGGAGAGACCTAGAGACGACAATGATAACTTAAGTGAACGACTTATGCAGACAAGATCATTGTTCATTTACTTACGTTGCTCCACCACCTCCATCCAGGGACACCCCTGTCTCGGGCAAAGGACCAGAGCTGACGGGACGCAGCGGCTAGCAGTCCCATAATCGCGCAACAGTAAATAATTAGGACAATCGAAATCATGGCTAAAGTCCCTGGCAGCGAATTAGTTGCTTGGAAGAAGATCGCCATGAACGGGTATCCGGTGGGTGACTCTAGCGCGGACTCCAGGTCGCTAGCGCAGAAGAGCATCACAATCAACATGCCGAAACCTAGGCAGCCGTTGATACCGACACTCAGTAGGAGAGCCTGAGGGACGACGCGCGCCGCATTTACGATCTCCTCAGCCATCTATTTCAAAGGTAGTTAGCTAAAACCATCAACTAGATCCCGAGCAACTCAACACTTACGTGGACAGCGGCATCACCGCCAGCAAACGCAAATCCTAGGCTCGTCATCCCAACAAACCAGGACAGCCCCTGGGTGGCAAATCCACCACCGTTCTGGAACGATAGAAAAACATCATGAGTCGCCGCGTGGTCAGACATGTACACTAAGGGAATCATGATGCCGAAGAATCCAAGGACGTGCACAACTAGGACAACGGCCTCAAGTCGGGGCAGAAGCTTCCCACCAGCCAAGTTAACCAACAAAGCGACCAGCAAAGCCAGCCAAACAATCAACGTCCCCTGCCACGGCAGGGCATCATACTTAGAGTGGGCCAGGACCGCCGTGCCTTGGATCATGGTTCCGGTAAGGAAGGCACTCGCAGCAAACCCGCACTGCCAGCCGATTATGGTAAACCAACCCGTGATGTAACTAAGGAATTTCTGGAATTTGATTGGGGCAAGCATGGCAGCCCAGTGATATTGGCCACCCGCAGTGGGAGCCCTAGTTGGAGGGTTAGCTATGCCAGTCTCACCAGAATGAGAAGACCTTAAGACGGTGAGCAAGCGTACATCGATGCCAATTCCGACAAGACCATGAAAATGCAGATAGTCCCAACCCATGCGAAGATGAAGCCGTACACCGCGCCCCCTGGGCCGCCACTAGGGTTCTATTAGCGATATGTAACGGAAAGGTCGTGGTGATATTCACCCACTTTGTAACAGGGCTCAGGAAGGTCCTGGGCTAGCCGTTAGCAATCACGCTCACCATGCTCATGACGATCTTCGTCAGGCTCGGACTCACCCGAGCATACCCTCCCAGGTACCGAGGACGGTACAACTGAAGCCCAGGATCGAGAGAATGCCGAAGTTACGCTAAGCAGATAGAAACGTGAGTTATTTGGACTCTATTGCGTCGTTCGTGAACAGGCAACATTTTCGCGCATACCTTAAGAACTGGGGTTTTTCCCATGCGCCGGAGATAAGCATTATCACGGTCTTGAATGGACATACCACTCCGGGCTTCGCCCCGACTGATCACAGAGGCTTGGTTTTTCAGCTCAAACGCTACCATGATGGATTACTGAACTTTTGTGGGCAAGGGTGGATGGACAGAAGAGAGAACCCAGGGAGGAATGAACGACAGAGGAATAGGACTGATTCAGAAACACGAAAGGAAAAATATAAACCTACAGAGGGATTGGAATACGCGGACGACGGTTCCAGATTGAGGAAGGTGCAGTCTTACATAAACTATCCTCCTAGAAAAAACTTTGGCAGCAATTAATATTTGGGACATGAGTTTCCTGTGCAATTTTTTTTCTGTGGAATTCACAGATCGACAGAGAACGTGATGTAACCTCGATGGCAACACGGGACCGTGCCAGGGATCGCGGATGGGCGTAATCGGGCCGAGAGGTAAGTATCGAGAATGATAGTTCATAGGCTGCTAACCACCGTAAAGTTCAAGCTACTGCAAGTTGCGAGGTGAGGGCTTCAGTTCCTTCATACGGGCCAATCAATTACAGGAGAGTTCAGAAGGGTCCGATGCTCCATATTGCTTGGTGATGATCGACGTTCCCAGGTCGTAAGAGGCACTCGAAGATGTTTGGTTGATGCATATGCATCCTGGCTCCTGTAGTAATGCAATATCCAATTGATAGTTGCCTGTTAAAAGCTCATACTACCCCTGGGTCTACTCCCGTAAGTTCCGCTAGCTGTACATTCTCAGCAATCCTTTTTTAATCTGGTAATCTTACTGTCTGTACGCACTTTGAGGACATCACGGGCCGAGTAATGGGTTGTCAAATTAATACGAAACTGATGAGGATCTCAAAATCTCGGGCTTTTCACGGCTTTTGGTTCGTCTACAGCATCTCACTAATGTGCACTGCGCGGTTGAATATCTACACACCGTCGGTGGATCAAATCTGCGGTGAAGCCAACTCCAGCATCAAAGTCTGGGGTTATCTCTATTGACGAAGAGACTGTGAACCACGCTCCAGCCCCATGTTTTTCCGTTGTGTTCTCGTTGCATTGGTGGTAGGTGTGGAAGCCAGCACCCCCACAAGGGGCCCATGCGGTCCTATCTAAAACGAATCGGGAGATGAGCGTACGATAGTTTTGGTTGCCAGCAGCTTCGAATCCCTGGCATGAGACGACTTCTTATTGGCATACGTCGCTATCCTGTAGCTGACTAAGTCGGGGGCCAAAAGCCAAAGTGGTGCGAGAGCGCGGCAGAGGTCAACTCGTGAGGTGATGTACATCCTTGCCTCACATTGGCGCTAACCTGTGCAAATCCTGGAGAGGGTTTTAAAAAACAGAAGAGAAAGAAAGGAAATGGATTTCGTGCTAGGCCCGACGATCGCATCTCAAACAAACGCCCGTCCAAGACAATAAAAATGCAGCCACGAGCACGCGGGTTACAGACACTGCCTACCAGCCTGACTTTTAGAATCTCCGTGCTGAAGCTCTTCTGTCAAGATTGTTACTTCCATCCCTCTATCCGTTCCTTGACATCCAGCATTGATGGGTACACGATTCAAAGGCGACACCAAAGACCCGGCAGTCAATGTCACAACATGGGTCCTCCTAGTCACGATCATCCTCAGTGTCTCAGTCCGACTTGGGACGAAGTGGCGGCTATTTCATAAATTGACCGCCGACGATGTCCTGATCGTGTCATCCATGGTAGGGTGCGCCCGAGGCGATCTATTGGGAGCGATGATCCAATTTACTAACGAGGGGACCACAGGCATTCGGCATCACTCAGAGTATTATGGTCAACCTTGCTGTCGGATCCGGTTATGGGAAGCCTTTCAAAGAAGTCTCCAGCAATCAATTTGAGGATGTGATGAAGGTTGGTCCATCGTCCTGGAGTATTTCACTTACCAAGGCTGACTGGCTTTGCGATGGACGTAGTACCTGTACGCGGCAAGTCTTCTATACATCGTGAGCCTGGCTCTGTCCAAACTCTCTCTGGTGGTGTTCATCCAGAGTCTCACTCCATCCGCTCGAGACAAGTTCGTCGCCCAAGCGGTCAAAGGCATCGTCTATGTCTGGGCGGTGGTTTTGTTCTTTGGCTCTGCTTTCCAATGTGAGGTGCCGCGCACCTGGGATTTCTGGAATGGCCGATGCTTGGATATTGTAAGAGCAAGTTACTGCGTCAAATGATGAACAACACTGACGAATCTCGATACAATCCAGCTGGCATGGCGCTATTTTCTCTGCGGCTCTGTTATTGTCACTGACCTGTTGATCTTCGCGCAGGCGATGGTGCTGATATTGAGCATCCAAACGTCGCTGGAGAGGCGCCTAATCTTCGTGGGTATCTTTTTGCCTCGACTCCTGTGAGTGTCCTGTTCTTGAACCATCGCAGGTGTTCGCCAGAAAATTAACCAGCTGTGGCCTTCTCTTAGAGTGGTGGTCGCGACGATCACCGAGTTCGCCTACCTCAAAAAGGACACCACTAATCCGACCTATACCCTTTGCGAGATTACCATTCTTGAAATGACCATTCAATGCCTCAGCATTGTGACCGCCTGCTGGGGACAACTCAACCCCTTCCTTTCTTGGATGCGCTCCAACGGATTCAAGATCCAAGGCGCGGGGGACACGACTAGGTATAACTACAAGATGAGCTCACTTCGCCGCGACCAGATCCTCGTTACGCAGGACTGGGAAGTGAACAGTCAATCGAGCCGGGCGCAGATCATTTTGGAGGAGACGTGGCCTGAGAATACCAGTCAGCGATCACCTGATGAACTTAGTAGATCATAAAACCGACAGTTTTGACTCTTTTGATTCCTTTTGGATGCCCTTTTTCCTCGTTTTTTCCTTTTATTTTCAGATGAAACATGCTAACTGATTCCTACTGACATCTAATGATCTCTTTGTTTGTCCTCTTTGCCATCCAAACCATGGACTGTCATAGATGCGTATCGGGTTTGGCTATGTAGACAAGTCAAGACTCCGCCTCGAGGTACAGTTTCGTTTATGACGTAGTTCGTCTGACCTACTTTAGCCGAGGCAACTAACACACGCAAGGGGGTCCTGGCGTCACCAGTATTCGCTGGGTCTCATCGTTCTTCATATGAATCAGATTAGGCCGAAGCCTATAGATCTCTGCCTTGAGAAGCGGCCACAGATTCCCAATTGGATTCAGATCGGGCGAATGAGGTGGCCAGACCATCACTTCGATCTGCATATCCTCAAGGGCTTCGCGCATAATAATAGCGGTATCCGTTGGCGCGATATTATACATAAAAACCCCATCTTCAGCAGATAGTAAGGTGACAAGGTCCGGAGTAATCCACGGGCAACTCCTTAATAACAGATCGATTCACGCTAGGATGTCTGAATAGGGGGCTAGACCTGTACGTTGATCCGCAGAAAAGCAGGCCAAAATATCTGCTTAACCTGCTTACCGCGATGCGGCAATCCTTAACATTGACCTTAGCTACGCTATGCTATTTCTCATACCGAGATATGCTTTCAGTCCCAGGTAACTATTGAGGCCCGATTAAACCAACTTCTCGTTGTTGAGAGTGCGATCTAAGAAAATGCATTTGGCATGATATTTTGGGGTTTCCATGGGTAGCAATTGTACTGACGTACGGAGTAATTCGAAACCGCCCACAATGCTATTGAGCAGTCTGAGTTCGCCCTGCAAGATGAAACATCTGAAAACAACGGGTGAAAAATCGTATTTTCGCTGTGGAACACGCCCAGCCTCGGGTCTGATACAACTACAGAGTTTTCGCACTAATGAGAACGGCGGCAGCTAAGGAAGTTGCCCACCATACCGTCCTGGAAGCCACAGAAAGGTGGCTAATCAAGCATTCCTCCCACCTCCACTTTATCCAGCCTGGAACGGGTAGCTAGATTGTTCCCGCAGTGCTCATAGCCAACCCCGACTCTCGCATAGTTTACTAACTTCTAGATTGGCCGCTAACTCGCTGACCAATGTTGAGGCTCCAAAAATAGCCAAATATCTTAAATGTAACGACGGAATAGCCTAAAGAGGGCCGCCCCCACCCCCCCGCGGCCCAATTGGTGGCGTAAGGGATGTCAGTCCATCACCGGGGCTGACCAGGACATTCCCAATCTTGAATCTCTTCACTGAGTCCACGCCATCCACCTTAGCGGTAATTTTTCCAAACTGACGGGGAGATTTAGGACGGCTCAGGTCAGTGACTCTAGTTCCTTATTGGACTAGATCTATTTTCTGGTAATTCTGAAATAAGCGAACTCGGAAATTGTAGCACAAGAATTCAGGCGTGCAACAAAAGATTTTATGCTGGCGAAAGCTCGTAAAAATCCTTGTTCGCATAATATCACATGTCAAAATCATTCTCCATTCGCTATTTATCGGAGGTGACTACAGGAGCCGGGACACTATTAAACTGGCATGCCTCACGCTAATTTCCAACCTCGCTAATCCCCCTCCGCCAAACTCCTCAAAAAACCACATTCAGGCCCCTTCCCATATGGAATTAACAGCCAATTCTCTCGTGCTGGAACTGGCTACCCCGGAAGACGTCCCTGCGATCACAGAGCTATGGTTCGCTGCGTTCACACAGCCAGTGATTGGGAAACTATTTCCCAACACCCCCGGTATGCACAAATGGCACCAGGACTGGCACCTTGGCGACTTTCGGACCAAGCCGTTCCAAAGGTACCTGCGCGTGGTTGACACCAACTCGAAGGATGAGCAAGGCCGACCGCGGCTAGTTGCCTTTGGCAAATGGGACCTGTCCATGCCCGAAGAGCGAGGTCGTCGCTTTCCGCCATGGCATGCGGACTCGCCTTATCAGGAATGTGAGGACTTGATTACAACGCTGGAGAAGGAGAGAAAACGCGTCATGGGCGATGAGAAGCATTACTGTACGGATGATATATCTCACAATTAACATAGGAAAGGATTATTACTGACTTGGAAACAAAGACCTGGACACCCTCGGCACTCATCCCGATTATCAGCGGTGTGGGGCTGGCTCTATGATTGTCAAATGGGGCTGCGATTTGGCTGATAAGGATGGCGTTGCAGCTTATGTGGATGCTAGCAAGGAAGGCGCACCGCTATACCAGAAACACGGCTTTGTAGATTTCAGTCCCCCCGGCTCTGAAGTGGCCTCGATGGCTCGCAGCAAGAAAACTGCATAAGTGATACTTGTTACTTTTACTTCAGAGAAGGGCGGCTCCAAGCGAATATATTGAGGATGGAAGTGCATTCAAATGCTCTATTCTTGTCAAGATAAGATGTTCGGCTGGGAATGCCTGTTGGTTAGTTAATTAGGGATTTGATGATTAATAGAAAGCCACGAAAGATAGTTAACTCGTATAGAAGCAGAACCTAGCGTAGCCTATTTACTTACCCATGGACAGTCGAAACCTAACCCGTTTGGTTTTTGTTCCATGGATTGGAATTTGGATGGGGATCGTGGCCCAAACGAGAAGGAGAGGGCCCTAGGTTTCGTTGTAGAGAGGAGCTATTTCTGGGGGTTGTGGTCGCGTGTGGAAACCCGGGGGAAGAATCGTTATTATCAGGCGTTTATAATAGGACCGTGGGGATATTTAACTAATGGTGCTGGCTGAGCGCAGAACAGGGGGCGTGGTAGCTCTCCGTCTAAACTTCCGGGTGGAAAGGTAGCCGTTTCTGGTGCCAGAGGATGTTATTTTCGGCGCTGATTTCATACGTCTCAGATTCTAGTTATATCGGGACCTGTGAATTACAATATCTGGTTAGTTTTGCCGTTCCCGACCTAGCTCTATATACTGTTGTGTCTCCTCTCCTCTCCCGCCCGACATAAAAGACCTAACCTCTCCCTTTCGACCCCTTTTCTCCGATTCCGAAGTCTTTTTATTCTGCAGTTTCGATGCAGGTGCTCCTTCCCACTGCAAGTGCCTTTTCCCTTCTTGCTTACAGGTTTCCGACCGGTGGTTTCCGGTCGATAGACTGTTCTCTCCTCTATAAGAGGTTGTTCCTTGCTGAATAGATTCTTCTTTCTCGGAGATTGCCAGAGACTCTGACCCAGAGCAATCTGACTGTCTGCCTTCTCTCTCCAAAGTGTTTC
Source organism: Penicillium sp. PG106-07D (assembly GCA_037042255.1). NCBI lineage: Eukaryota > Fungi > Ascomycota > Eurotiomycetes > Eurotiales > Aspergillaceae > Penicillium > Penicillium sp. PG106-07D. The sequence goes on along the minus strand of JAXQJV010000095.1, from coordinate 49,354 downwards.
TTGTTCCTGGTAGCTGCTGGCATGATCTGGCCGCGTTTTGTCAAGAATGATACTGCTATTTCTCGATTCGACTCCGTATGTCAATTCATTCGCTTTCAAGGCAATCTCCGGGTGTTTGAGATGAATGAAGGCCACCCATCAACCTAGCCTAGGTCTGACTCTCGAGACCCCGATCCTTCTCCCTGGTGATTGCATCACAAGTGTTGCCATCTACTATCTTACTTCAAATAATCCTCCAGACGTAGTAGTTCTTTGGCTACGCGAAGTGCCCAAAATTCAAGGCGTCAACCTTGAATCAATCAGTAGCGCGTTGATTGCCAGGAGGTGCCCAGAACTTGTGCTAGCATGCCGCTTGCATTGATCCTGAGATTCTCCCTATTCGGAGTATTGACATACCTTTAACACGTCTGTTTACACCGGCCTGTCCTATATCAATAGTCTTATTTCAATGATTATGAGCAGCGATACACTACTTCCGAGTAGTATACCCACGTAGCTCATAAGATTTGAGGAAGCTCTTTTGACCCAGACGCGGTCGCCAAAGGCACCAGAGCCGATGGCAAGGTCATCATTGCATACTATGACCCAGCCAAGATTCACAAGATTTGCCTTGCGGGCGAGCGCATCTCGTGCGAAGGGTCCCACCTTGTCGAGTCCAAGCCACAGTACTTGCACGTCGTTATGCAGACACATTATGACGCTGTTTCACGAATTCAACGACCGCATTGTTTTCGGTTGTCGGCGTGGCCCAGAATGCCGATGTCATGGATTAGAATATGGACCTTGGGAAGTTGGAAGGCGCGATGGAAGCAGGCTTTGACTCATTCTCCGATCGAAGCGAAGTCCAACGTCTCCAAGGCACTAGGACAGAGGTCCTCCAGCAGATCCTGGCGTGGCCCGTGTCGCCGTCCCAAAAAAGCATTAGTTAATGAGAATGGTTGGGACAGGAAAATCCGCAGTATCTCAGACTGTGGCAAGTTGGCTCAAGGACAGCAACTATCTCGGCTCTGGCTCTTTGAAGAGAGAGGTTGGGGACCATAGGAGCCCGGTTGAGTTCTTACCGACGTTGATTAGGCAACAGATGCTTAGGATTTCTGAGATAAGCCCTGGTGAGCAAAATGCACTCGATGTTGACCCTCACATTGCGTCAAAATCGATTGGGGGCAGTTTGAGAAACAACCTCTTAGTTCAAAACCTGAAAAGAAGAGAAAGGACCAAATCTACTCGGTTGGTTCTACACAGGGTCAAGACTATTCCAGTCATTAGGCGGTTCCGGTTCTTCGCAGGTTCTTGAATTGGTTGCTTGGAAGCTGATCCTTTGTACATCGTCCGCGGAGTGCCCGCGGACCATCACCACACAGAATACAGTGAACCACCCGGATTCATCTACGACGCTACGGAGACTTTTTGGCCCCAAACTAGCGAATAAACCGAGCCAACGAAATCAGATAAAGGGCCACGCGCAAGTCATCTTCATCATCCACCCCACTTTCACGAGGCGTGTGGTGACTCAGGCGAATTGACCAGTTGTCTGGCGCGAAAAGGCTTATCAATCAGGCATCCACACCTCGGGGCTTGGCATTATCTCCCAAAACCAGTAACTCCGAGTCCGGACCATTTCTCATCTCGCCTTAACTCCAGCACTCGTTGCATAGAAGGTCCAACTATCACCCTTACCGACGCGATTCCAGACAATCTCTGCCTCTTGAATCATTTCATCGAATCACTACGGCTCATCGCAACAGGTTAATCGAATGAAGCCATTTGAAATACCTCAGAAACGGCGATTACTGCGCGATTGCGTCAGCAAGGCTCTGCGCGGCCGAACAGCAGCATATACTCACTTTGCCGAAAAGGCACTACCTTTTAGCTTCTTGCGAGACGGAAAAGCCTTCACAAAATCAGAAATCTCTCACGATGGGTGATTGTCAAGATTCCACCCCTCAAGACGAGGCCGCCGACTCAGGGAGAGTTGTCCAGAGGCGACGTCGGCCCCCGCTATCCTGTACTGAATGCCGACGACGAAAACTAAAATGTGATCGCTCCCTTCCATGTGGACAATGTATTCGCTCAAAAACGGCAGACTCCTGTGTCTTTGTCGGCACTCAGCCGGGAGAGGCGTCGGGATCCTCACAACGCACGTCACCCCCGGTCTCCCGCATGCGACTACCCAGCGGCCAGGACGAGCAATCAGGAAGCACGGGTGGCATGTTTGTTTTTGACTCGAAGATTGGCCCCAAGAACACTTCGAATCGTGTCTCCAAACGTGGCCATCAAGATGAGCTTCATGAGCTCCGCCAGCGACTGCGCACGTTGGAGCGTGCTTTGGCAAAGCCGGGCACGGCCATTCCAACCCCAGAAACCCCTATTTACGATACGTTCTCTGAGGTTGCTACTTCTCAAAATAGCATCGAAGGCACTGGTGTCGACGATCGGGTACGATTCTTGCCTGACTGCAACTTCCGAGGGAAAAAGGGCAAGACGAGGTACTTCGGCCGCAGCCACTACAGCACAACCATGTCATTCGTGAGTTTACCCTCTCACAGATTACACTGGCCGTAATAGCACATTACTGACTCGGGTTATAGTTTCAAGACATTGGCACATTTATGCGTCGCAGCCACAAGTGTGTCAAAGACAAAGAGTATAACGACATGAAGAAGTTCAAAGTTGAGCTGTGGTCGCGCGAAGGTCAAGAGCACCAACGAGCTTTCCGAGACCAGGCTTTCAAGCTCGACGAGATGGTACCATCGCGAACAATTGCCGATCGCCTCCTCCAATTGTACCTGGACACCTTCGAGACCACGTATCGAATTTTGCATGTCCCGAGCTTTCTCAAACAATATGCCGAGTACTGGACCAACCCCCAAAAGTCCGATATGGCATTTGTTGCACAACTACTAGGAGTCATGGCTGCGGGCAGCCGATTCTACTCGCAGTCTCTAGCACGCGATGAGCGAGACAGCCATCAAACGTCAGCAATGAAGTGGATTATGGCTGTCCAGTCCTACATTTCCTACACATGTGTCAGTCATGATATTGACCTCAGGATAATTCAGACGCAGACCCTTCTCCTGGTCGCACGGCTTGCTGTTGCTAGCGATGGCGATGTTGCATGGGCTTCCTTAGGCTCTCTGATCCGATCCGCGATGACGATGGGACTGCACCGTGACCCGACCCGATTCCGTAAAGCGACCACGCCATTCTGGTCAGAGCTACGACGTCGACTGTGGACAACGATCGTAGAACTTGACTTGAAGATCTCCCTTGATCGTGGCGTCCCCCCATCGGTGGACTTGGATGAGTGTGACTGCGATGCCCCCTCTAACTGGGATGATTCTGAATTGTACGACAACATGGAGAGTAACCCGGCTCCTCTGAGTACTGCAAGATACACGCGCAACTTCTACCAATGCCTGCTTTCGAAGACAATGGAGCTTCGATACCGCATCGCAAAGAAGATCAACACCTTACGATTCGACTTATCATATGACGAGACGCTGCGAATGAGCGAAAGCTTGTTCCGGGCAATGAAGAATGCGTCTGATCTATTCGATGACAATGCATCTGGTATTAACCCTGCCGATGCAGCTAGACATCGATTTGCACAATCTCTGCACCTGTTTATTATGCGCAAGTTCTTACTTGCTCTCCACCGCCCGTTCTGTCTGAGCGTTATGCGACTACCAAAATGCTCTTACTCTCGGAAGGTATGTCTCGAAAAGTCCTTGGAGATCCTTTCGCAGATGGAGCTCCCCACCGCCACCGACACGGTTCTCTACCCACACATCACACAGCTCGGCAGTGGAATGTTCTGCGACGAGACCTTTCATGCAGCTATCACTGTATGTGTCGAACTGTCTCTGCAAGCACAAGAAATGAGCCAATCATCCGGTCACGCCATGGAAGGTATGAACACGAGCATGCTGCTCAGTATGGTCCAATCCCAACAGAACGTCATGTTACAAGCAGTTGAGCGCTGCCTGGTAGACTTTGGGCGAAGAGTTAGCTGTGGCACTGGGAAAGGGAACAAGCCATATTTCTTCTTGAGTCTGATCCTGGCATCGGTCAAGTCACGCATCAAGGGCGAAGATCCTTTTTCTATGATTGAAGCAGCCTCCAAACGAGCTGTCCGAATTGGTCGAGGCATCTTGAACGGTCTCTCGTATGACGAGGCGTTGGCCAGCGCGGACCAACCGCCTCCACAGGTGAGCTTCCCAATCCACTTCTCTTCTTCCTGCGAAGAAGCTTTGCTTATCGGGAATTACCAGCCTGCCATCTCGCTGGATGGTCCGGTGCAGACGACTCCGCTCTCTGTGTCTTCTATTGATCTCGATTTTCCTTCTTTGTTTTCTGCCGACCTTGGGGATTTTGCAGTAAGTTCATATTCTGCCCTAAATTGGAGATATTGAGGCTGACTATTGTAGCCTCTTGATCTGGGTGGTTGGTTTGATGGTTTGGATACAGGAGGAGCTGAGCTTTGGGACAACAATCTTTTTACCAACCTGCCACAGCTATGATGTGAATATGCGACGGATTATTGGCGAAATGGCAGGCCTTGGAGGGAAAACTTATTTGTACATGCATAATCTCCGCTTGAATGATACCCAAATGATCTCTACTTTTCACAATAATGAACCTCCACCGTGTGTTTATCACGTCAGATTTCTCATTTCTCCGCTGGATTGTGCGAATAAGGCCTGGGACATCAACACGTCTAAGGCAGTGACTTCAAGATGCCCCATTTCTGATTGCTACCGTGAACTTAATTGAGCAATTGCTTCGTAGTTCTAAGATGGCTAATGTTGCCGTATTTCTGCGTAAAAATGTACGGTTGCTGCCCGGATTTGTTATCATTGCTGCTATTACAATTGGATTTTGTTGACGGAAAAGTGGGATACTCGGGATTCTCATGGATGTCTTTGCAAACCTAATATAACACATAATATTAAGCGACACAGTTTGACGCATGATCTGTGCTCTGCAAAACGTTTATAATGCTGGCAATTATCAAGTCCTCGACCAGCCACCATCAGGCATCATCGCAGCGACGCAAAGGCCTCCTGTCGGTAAACCCTGCCGTACATACCAAAGAGGCCTGATGCAATGTGCTCCACTATTCCTTGCGCATCCAGGCACTAACGAGCTTATCACTTAAAAAAACAGATGATAAATCATGCTAGCTGCATGCACGGATCGGCATTGCCGCTCTTATCGCCCCTATCATCGGCAGTCCAGGGCTAGAATGTTCTGCCTGTAGCAAGGGATGATGGCGCGTCATTGATTCGAGCTCTTCAAGCATGATTGTGTGAATTGTTATTGGAAAGTTGCGGGAACTCTTGAGGGGAATTATCTTCTGACAGTGCCAAGTCGATGCCAATGCTTTCTAGAAATCTTGGCTCTCCCATGGACAGTCCTTGGCTCGTGGATCTAAAGAGAAGTCATACATCAATGCGAATTTAGAGCAAAAAAAATGTTGACCACGGTAGTGGACATGCGTTGGCCATGATTGCGTGGGATACTAAGGTTATCGATGTAAACACGCTCGTTCTCTGCTAAATTGACTGTTACTTATTGCATTTTCATGTGAACCTTGCTCCAGTGCGGGGCTCATCAAGCGAAGTTATGAAAATTGCAAAGCACTCTCAAGTATGATTCACCGGACATTCTACATTGCGGCGCGAGGCTCTTCTTTGATGCACCGAGGGAAGTCAATATTTGTTTATCAAAACTAGAGATGGACATTACTGGACCATCGATGACTCTGGCTTAGTTGAGGTTTGCGTCAACTGTTATCTGTGATACGTCAGAAGATAATAGCCCCTGCATAAAGGGATATCTGTGGATAGGACAATGTGTCACCTATGGCCCATGCTCCCATTACCTTCCGCAAAGGGCCGGCGTAAGGTACATTCTTCAGGGCAGAAGCAAAGCATGTGGGAATATCCAGCTGCTGCTGACATGATGCGCCAAAATCCTGATCTCCATCTCCCTCGGTGCTAACTCGCACCAGGCCTCATCAATGTCTCATCGCGAGCACTGTGCTTTTCAAGCTCACCAAAGCTAATTCAAAATCACGATATTGGAATGATTATTGAGCTTCGTCACTGATACCTCGCTGCTCGCGAGACAGCATGCTTCATCCGATCCTAGACCTCAGCGGTTTCAATGTTGCCGCTACGTTTTCTGGTTAGACATGTCCACGATTCAAGGTCGTCAGGTACTGACTCCAGTTAGGCATATTTCTGCTCAGTTTCGGTATCATCTCCTTGAAGATCAAGCAGAGATGGTATCTTGGGGAAGCATGTATGTTCTTCGCCCTTTCTACTTGATACCTGCTGATCAGCAGCAGTGCCTGCATTCATTTTCGGTGTTCTATTGGGTCCAGTCACCACGAATCTGATAAATGTGAGCCGATGGACCAACGGTGGGGATGAAGAAGACGTCGGAGCCATTGCCTATGTACGTCTTACCATAAATCTACCCACCTGGACGACCATTCTGATCATAGTAGGCATTGGCGCGTCTCGTTCTTGGCATTCAAATGATCAAAGTTGGTTATGAGTTGCCCAAGCGATATCTACGCCGACGGCTGGTTGAACTCACTATTTGCCTACTCCCTTTGATGGCAATACAATGGCTTGCTACATCTGCATGCATCAAGTTGATGATCCCCCACTTGACATTTGTATGGCCCTGCCAACGATTCCACGATGGATATCTGCTAATCGGCTCCGCAATAGTTGACGGCATGTATCGTCGGATCTTGCGTCATTTGTATAGATCCCGTCTTGTCGCAAGCGATCGCCAAAGGCCCATTTGCCGACAAGTACGTTAGACGACACCTTCGAGAGTTTATTTCGGCCGAAGCAGGTGGAAATGACGGATTTGGATTCCCGTTTCTTTTGCTCTCGATTGCACTGCTACGATATGATGACGTTCCCAAGAGCGACGCTGGGATACTGCGACGGGATTGGATTGGAGAGACTGATACCGGTCGGTTTGGCGGCGGTGTTGGCCGTGCATTAGCTCACTGGGCTGTGGAGGGAGTGTTGTACATGATTATGATGGGCTCGGGATATGGCTTGTTCGTGGGATTCGTCGGTCGGAAAGGCTTGAATATGGCTTCCAGCAGGTGAGTTTCCCCTAACACTGGTTAAAACGGCGGAGGCATTGATAGTGGCATAGAAGATGGATTGATAGGGAAAGCTTCGCTTTGGTCCCTGTCGCAATGGGAGTGAGTAAATTCCTATCTTCCTCGGTCGCTCTGTAGGTTACTGTGCAGTGCTGACATCCGCTACCACTAGCTCTTCATCGTTGGCACTTGTGGCTGTTTTGGAACAGACGAGACGCTCGCCTGTTTCATTGCTGGATGTGCATTAAACTGGGATGGACTGTACCAATCTGAAATCGAGGCACGGCATGATTCGTTTAATTCCACAATTGAGACAGTCCTCAACTTTGGCACGTTCGTCTTCCTAGGAGCCGTTATGCCGTGGGATCAGCTTCATATGCCGCACGTTACTGGAATCACGATTGCGCGATTGGTCACTTTGGGGTTCCTGATTGTATTGTTTCGACGAATCCCTGCCATAATGCTTGGCTATCGGTTCATGCCAAAGGTGTGCGTTGATTGGAAGGAAGCTCTGTTTATGGGGTATTTCGCGCCGATAGGTGAGTTCAATCTGACATGACAGCATCAAGACGTGGCTGACGGTTCTGAATCCAGGCATTGGAGCAATTTCTTACGTTGAATATGCTCGCCGACTGCTCCCAGATCCCGGAGAAAGCGATGCCGAGATCAATCATTTGACAGCAGCTATGATTCCAGGTAGGGCGTGGCTTGATGCTTGAATTTAACTTCACTAATGAAATTTCTTTTCTAGTGGTTTACTGGCTGGTTTTCTTCTCGATCATCGTCCACGGTCTATCAATCCCGCTGTTGAACGTTATCTACAAGTGGCTTCAAGTCCCCGTAATCCACGATCATCCTGTCGAGATATTGATGCTCTCGGAAAATGAGCCCGTACCCAATAACAGCGTGGTCGATCAGCGGACCCACCATGTCACGGTAAACAACCGGTTTTCCTGCATAGCTGATCACGATATTGGATCAGAGCTGGGCACTCATCACCAAGGAGAGTTGGATACTATCACGATGATCCTGCGACCCGGTGACCACGACCAAGACGCTTATTCTTTGTCCCGAACCTCAACAAAGGGGTCATTACGCCAGGTCGAGCAAGCCACTGCTGGCGAAATGGTTTGACTTTGCTCGGCATTGTACGGAGTACATATTACCCCTTTCTAGAAAGAACAGCTGCATTTACGTAACTCTTAAGAACGTCAGATCCTCAAGATTCCCGCTTTCAATATAGGCTGGCTTGCTTATGGACTGTGCTTGCATTCAAACTAATCGTAATGAACCATTTATACTCGTAGCTCTGGCGTTGTTGACACCGTCTAGCGTCTCGCTTCTCTATTGGGTTGCTGACAAGCTGGCTCCTCACTGTCGACGGATAATATCTCCGCACAACGGGAGCCGCACGACGGGCGATCGTGCAGAGCTAACCTGGCCAAGTCCAGTAGCGCAGGTCTGCTTTTCCTAGTACGGAGCTTACCCGGCAAAAGTAAGTTTATCATCCTCGGCCACTTGCGAGCCCACATGAACTGAATCGGGATCGTCTCGCCCGCCGTTTTGGCACCAACGTGCAGAACTGCAGGTACTTAAAGTATAACCTCACCCGTTCGCGAAGGAATAGGGGGACTCCCTACAAAAGTCCAACCCGGCAATTGTGTCGTACGTCGCCTTCACCACCATTGAGATTAAGGAGAGCCTTTGCTGATTGAACAGGTCGTTGCTGACAGCGATTGGGTTGCGCCCTGGCCCGAGTGGGCAGGTCTCTCGTCGTGCAGCGAGCCTGCTTTAAGCCAACTGGTTTATCGCATATTTCTGGATGAGCACCCGGTAAAGGAGAATCTACTTGGGAATTGATAACAATGTGGCGCCGCCAGAGGACCTGGCAACGTCTGGCAAACCAGCAGTCAAGTCCGGGAAAATCAGCCGAGGGACTCTCCAAAGACTCAAGCGAGAGGAGGCGGAGCATGCAAATGCTATCGAGGATTTTCCCGTCTTTGTAGCAGCCAATATATACAAGCCTGCCCAGTGTCTCAATGTTTCAAATGGCGCTAACATCGGCTAGTCCTCATTGCAGTTCATGCCGGCGTGCCAAACAAAACCATCAACAAGTTCGGTGTCTGGTATACCCTTTCACGAATCGCATTTGGTTTCTGCTACTCATATATAAGGTTGAGACCCGGCTCTGAGCTATTTTCGCTGGGCGGCATGGTGGTCTGGCAACATCAGCTGCATCACTGGAATGATTGCGGCAGCGAAGAATTTATAATTGGCTGCTGCCCTTGCAGAAGTGTTAGCGATTTTTAATGTACCCTCCGGGATCCCGGGATATAACTGGAAGCACCGAAATCCGGTGAAATTTGTTTGAAAAGATATTTGTACAACAATGTCACTGTATCGGAAGATAATGGTTCCTCATGTCGTAAGGTTGGAACAAAAACATATCTCAGAGATAGTAGAAGACTAGTCTCGTAAAGGTGATTTGTTTCCTGAGCACGATGTGGAAACAGGAAGGGCAGTAGCAGGGTATTATAATATAGGCGGTAAATGGATTTCTACCAACGGACAAAAAATTGATGTCTTCTGTAAAGTCGATTCCCGATCTGCGGAATTAAGTTGCATAAAGCCTTTGATTACCCACCTTCGAATTACCCCACTTACAGTAGGGCGTAGGGTGCCCTAACGAGCGTATTTCTGTAATAGGAAGGAAATATATCGTAATTATTACTTTTTCGTCTTGGGGGAAGCATACGGTCTGCGAGGTACCTTTTTTTGTAATACAAGTATGCGCGATCTCGCCCCGGAAACCTCGGTGGTAAGGAGCGCTAACTTATTATATGATGCTTTTAAGAAAGAATTCCTTGTCTCCGTACTCCTTTACGTGTTTTTATTGGACTGTTTCTCGGCGTACAACGAGATAACTTTTTATAAACTATGGTCTATCCTCACTCTTGGTCGAAAAATTTCTTCTAAGCAGTAGGTGATCATCTAGACTTATGAGGGTCTAGACTATTATCTTGACCATGGACGTCACGTTGCGCAGTATAGTTTAAAAGGGTGATAGAACTACAAATTTTATTATAGAGAAAGAGGTTCTCTCTTATATTTTAGCTATCGAAGTATTTCCTTTTTGATAACCTCTATGCCAGACTTTTGAGCAAAGTCAGTGGTTGCCGCAGGAAGGGGTAATTACAGTTTATTTTACTTCTCGATAGATTTGTCCTAAAAACCCCTGTCACCTGCTCTTGAGTCGAGGTAACAATTTACGACCGTTTGGTTATATGAGTCACTACCGTAGTGGCCTCCTATTCGTTTGTCCTGGTGGGAAGAACATCGTTGCGAACACTGCAGTGGCTGAAGCTGAGGCTCTAAGCTAGGGGCGGGCCGCACCGAAACCTATTCTACTGTAACCTAATTAAGCGTTGCTCTTCCTCCACTAACTCCACCTTTGAAACATACATCCTTCCTATGCGAAATTTGACAAACTTGTCCTATGTTCTCGTTAACTACAATGCCTTTCTATTTTTTAAGTAACTGTGTACATTCATAACCACGTCTATGCAGCTTATTCAATCTATCGGATTTACCTGTAGGTTAAAGCTATCAAGGCATTGCGCCCGAAATCGTCAATCGGTACGTTTTATAACGCCGCAGATTCTGGAAGTCCTTAAAGAGTCTCAATGACTTTTTTTGGATTCGAAGTTCTCAGAGAGTTGTATACACATCACGGCACTAAGCTTATAAGGATATTTATAGTGCTTGCCTTTTGTGGTTTGCTTGAAATCTCACGAAAATGTGGAAATCATTGAGCTTAATCAATTATCTTCACGTGAAGAAGGATGAGCCAGCCTGTATGAGATGATGTCGTGTCAATAGAGAAAGAACGCCTCGTTCGACATCTATGGGGATTTGGAGAAGAACACTTAAGGGAAAGGGCTCATGGACTTTCTATACTAATATAATATATGCATCCTACGACAACTAATAAGTAGCTAGTCCATATTCACTCTTTCCTGCCTAAAGCTAGCCGCTGTTTGATTACAAATTTCTTTATCTGTCGGAGAAAAAGACAAGAAATCGAGGTGAACTATACACCTGATAAATCACTTTCATGGAATTCTTGCGCCGTTTCAACAACATGCTTTCCCCATCATTGAAAGATGAGAAACCATCTCACTCAACCAGCGAGAAGATACCTATACCGACCAGGAAATGGTAGGCAGTGGGCCACGTAAACGCAAGCCATCGTAGATCGGAGCGGGAACGGAGTAATCACCAGTATATACAATCTCGCAATGCCTTAGCGGATGGATGTTCTGAGGTTCAATTTTCGGCACTAAGAAAGGACATTGCATACTTTGGGAGAATAATTGGGGCAATATCACAGTTGAGAGCTACGGGGAGCTTATATTACCCCTTATTGATAGCATTGCGCGACTTACTCGCGAGCGTGGGGTTCTAGAGTTAATGAGTATGCAAAATGGCGTTCCTTCTGATCGAAAGCCCACAGTATTTACCTGATTTGAGCCTAAGTGAGCAAATGTGGGACTGGGTGAAGGAGTGGATTGGCTAACGTTACCTTATTCTTCGTGATCATAAGCTTTTTCACGATCAATTACGTCGAGCAGTCAAGCCAGCATGGGAAGCCTTACCTATGTGATTTTTTGAGAAGTAGATCGACTTAAATGGATGTAAGCGCGTTGTCTGGCAGTCATTGATGCGCAGGGGGGGTATTACCCCTTATTGATTCAATGCTGATTCGGTGGATGATTTAGTGGATAATTATTTTATGGAATGTTTAATATTTAGTGTTTAATAGAGACTTTATATGCTTGGAAATATTCTACATACTAAACGAGCGGACGCACTAACGGCAGTCCGCTCAAAGACAGACAGGTCGAGGTACGAGAGATAGGCAACCACCGGGAGAGGAACAGACAAACCAATCACCCAACGGTTGGCTGGCAGTGGGAAGACTAATGCCGTACTCCTGAAGAGAAAGAGAGAAAGAGAGAAAGAGAGAAAGAGAGAAAGAGAGAAAGATGGCGAGCACGTCAAAGGAGGAATCAGTGGACCAAATGAAGATAGGACCAAATTGATTGATGTACTGACCGATAGGGAATCTCCTACCGTAGAAGATCCCCGAAGATAGAATGGGTAGGTACTGAATAAGTTATCTTACCGAAACGAAGGATCTGAACCAAATGAATGACCTGCACGAGAAGGAAAAATCCTCCTCGTTGGTGGTTCCTCCCTTCTCTCGACAGCATGAAACATCTTATACTTCTCCCTGAGTAACCAAACAAGGTAAACAGTATAGACGGGGCAAAGTTGGTAAATTAGTATATAGCAGGAAAGAGTCAGCAGTTCCCCCACTACAATATATGCCTAGAAATATATATTTATTGCCGTAGGCAATTCATGTAATACAAATAATACGTAATTTGGACGTTAAATATCAGCCTTTAGCTGTAATATAATATTGGCAGAATCTTAGTCAGAAACGTGAGATGGAAGTAACGTCACCACACTAACGGTCCAGCCCTGCGTAAATTCAGGTTCAAAGTTCGAAGCTGAGTCGAACCTCATAGAGTACTAACTCCATGAGCTTCGAGTCGTGGTCCTGGACCTAGGTTGGAAATCGGAGTTGGACAATCTCGAGGCCTACCCAGCAATCCTGTGAGTCCAAAAATTAGCTAATAGGTGCATTATATCCGGTATTCTACTTCACCAATAACCTAGCTAGTGGAGTCATTGTATCGTTTTTCTATTGTTGCCTGGCTTCATTTCTACTGCCGCGGGTGACCAGAAAATCAGGCGCTAGGTGAAACCGGGCGTTTAGTGATTCGGTACGGTACCTGAATTATTACCTACCCCATGCGTGTCAGACTCGCTGATGTCTGGGCTGTTCAGGCTTTGTGCAACCCCCTCACGTCGATTGCGACACGAGGTGTTAGTCTGTACTTTGGCTCGACTAGTGGCTTTTCAAAGATTATCCTGCCGCACGTTCTGCGCTCACACAATTATTTCACTCATTTCACTTATTCACGATTCCATCTGCGCGGTTTGGTAATAAAGTTTACTATCTCGTCGAATATCCATAGGTTGTCAGGGGCGTCTCGTATCACAACCATACTAATCTCATCATTATCTCGTATCACAACCCAACCTGAACTAATTTCTGACATGCAGGTTGCATCAAATATTCCATGAGAAGCCTTTCCCACCTTCCGGTAGGGTTCTGATGGTCCAAAGAAATCGAAAATCTCGTGTTGGGAGGCGTGGAGTGAGATCTAGACGAGGAGGGGGCACCCGGAGCTAAGTCACACCACGTTGTTTAAATAGAATATTCAGTCTGGAGTCGTCACAAGTCATGGGCTCTGTTCTAATATTGATTCATTGTACACTGTTAGACCTGTCAAACAAGCTTAAGCTTAAGCTTAACACAGTGCCTATCCGTACTTACTCTCGACGAAGAACACACTGATCATGGCAGCAAATATCCGGCAACGACCGGGTTTGGCCTGCGAGGAGTGCCGAAGACGAAAGGCACGGTGTGACCGTGCTCGGCCAATCTGTGGAAGTTGTGTAGAGAATGGGACGTTGTGTATCGTGAATGAGAAACGGCCACAACGAGGTCCAAAGAAAGGGCAGCTCCAAGCATTACGAAGCCGAGTTGGTAAGTAAACATCCGTCGTTTATACCTAACATACCTAGCATCGATAATAATCATTTTCCTTAGCCATGCTTGAACGAGAACTGGTTGGCCAGCTTGATGGTCTCGATGGATCCGCAACGAAGGCGCAGAACACACCAGCAACAACACCTCCATTTGGGGAAATGATTGTTGCAGATCGCGATGGAGACACAACCTTATTGGAACAGGGACATGGTATCATCGGACCCCTTCCTTTTGTGCGGTCGGATGAAAAATCACCAGATTTGACAGATGGACTGTCTGACTTTGGGGACTTGTGTGATCTGTCGCCTCATTTCAGCAACGTGGACCCCATGGCCGCTGCCTGTACGGACTGGCAGGCGGCTGGTGGTATTATTATGTCCAATCTAGGAACCACGACACCCGTGAAGCAATACGAAGCGATTCCAACCTTTATTTCAGACAATCTGTGTCTCCCACCTTTGGTACGGGCAGATCTGTATGTCCATCGTTTATCCCACGCCTGCAGGCGATGTCGCTAAGCGTACCAGGGATCAATTATACTTCGAACGCGTCCACCCTATTTCTCCCATAGTGCACAAGCAACAATATCTCGAATGGGCGTTGAATCAAAGTCACTCCCCTACGCCAGCACAGGCTTGTCTCCAGCGCGCGATGCATACCGCCGCCGCCGCCGTGTCTTCACAGTTCCGGGACATCGAGGAGGCCTTATACGTCGAAACACGAGCGATGCTTGGGTCTCTCGAGAGCAGGCCCGTCAGTAACGGGAGGAGTTATCGGACTCGATCCGCAAGCACCAATATGCCTCTGGAGCAGATTCAGTCGTGGCTGCTCCTTGCGCAGTACGAGTTCCTTCGTAAGGACGAGCATCAGGCGATGATCACTGCGGGCAGAGCCTTTCGACTTGTTCAGCTGGCGAGTTTATTTGATGTCGACTCTCCATGTTCGTCACCGGCCACAATGGACTTCCCTATGAGCGTGGAGAGCGTCGGTAGTGGGAATGACCCTACCATGCTTCAGTCACCCCAGGAGCCCTTTTCCAGAACGGAGGAGAAAAGGAGAGCCTTTTGGATGGCGTATTGCTTGGATCGATTTTTGAACTGGCGCAACGAGTGGCCGTTGACTCTCGACGAAGAAACTGTAAGTTCTACAAATCTCTGGGCCCAATCGTCGAAATAGGGCCGACACAGAAAGGTAAGAATTTTGGCTCATACTTCTCAGATACTCACCCGTCTCCCATCTCCGGAGACAAATTTCCAAAATAATCAACCCATTCAGACAAATTTCTTGGCCGATGTTTTGGACGGCAGTGGACGGGGTCCAGTGGCCACGCCCTTCGCGGAGTGCATCCTTCTCGCGACCTTGTGTGGGCGATGTATGTCCCACCGACGGCTCGCATCTGCCGTAGGCCTATCAAAGGGGGGATGCGAGCCGCCCGAGTTCTGGTCCAGGCATGACTCTCTAGCTGCGGCTGTGGAGAAGCGTCGGCAGTGCATGGCCCAGAGCTTCCACTGGTCCAGTGGCAGTAATAATCGGAATAGCCCATCGATTCCTGCGCCAACGTCAAACCTCGACATCGACCCTATGCTTATCTTCACCTACGTCCTCGCGCAGAGTGCGACAATTTACCTGAGCACAACAACTGAGGCCGCTAATTGGCAGTCGGTCGAACATCAGATCAGGGCGTCGACCTACGAGCAGCGCGCATTCCGGGCTGCGGTGGAGCTCGTAAGCCTGGCCAAAGTCATCCCACGGATTGGACAGTTCAAGGTAAGTCCCAATAATCCCGTGCTTATGGCACTTGCTGGGCGGCCCCTAAACTGTACTCCAGGTCCACCCTTTCGTGCCAAGCGCACTCTCCCAGGCCGTGGACTTCCTCGCCTCTCACGCCAATTCCTCGCAAATGGCCACCTTGGGCAAGGAGGAGGTAGAGGACGGTCTGGGTGCGCTGTTCAACGCCCTTCACAACTTGAAGGATATAAACAATCTCGCCCGGACACTGCTTGACGAGCTCGAGCGAGAAGGCCCTCACCGGGGCTATCAGAGAACTCATTCCATGTATTAGATAATCCGACGATGTTAATTACACGCATTTGTTTCCTTGATGAACGAGCACCCGTCAATAGATCCATAGATCCAACCTAGATGAATCAAATCTATCAACGTGTTCGCTGGGAGTGCCGAGTTAGCAAATATTCGGTAGATGTCAACGAGATAGTTCAGCCCCTGCAGCCAGATAACAAAAAATACCCGAGCCAATAGGGATGTTTGCGACCACCTTGCGCTGACCAGGGGAGGGAGTCGAGGCCCAGCCGAACCAGAATAGGCCCACGGGAATTATCATTGCCATAGGGAACATGATTCATGAGTGGACGGTGGCCTTCAGGTCAGACGGTGCCACTGCACAAATTCTTCAGCTGGTGGTTTATGACGTGGAGATACCACCAAGGACGATGCCTATCAAATGCCCAAAAAGGTAGAGCGGCGGCTTTAGGAGTGCCACTAGTGAAGCTTGGCGGACGTAATGGGTATGCCGTGAAGAATACGCGTGTTAAATCTTTTGAATAAGGGAAAATCATGTAGATATTGAAGCAGACGAGGATTGGCTCCATCGTCAGCATCAGTAGTAGCCGAAAGAAGTATTTCGTCAGGATGTCTCGAAACGTCAGCGCACTCTCGTCGAGGAGGGAATAGTATGCCGGTTGACTGCTTGCCTTCCGCACCCGAGCTGAATACCACTGCAAGCCTGCAACAGCACTAGGTGGGATATTTCTGGCGTGAGAAAGAACGCTTTGATGCCGAAGGATCAAGACGCAATCATGGTGATCCACGCCGTCTAGTGCCACCCGAGATGGAAGTCGATCAGAAAGCCGCCACAATGAAACTCCGCCCGTAATAATGGTCCTGCGTCATATAAGCCCAAAATCAAAATCGATGAACGCACACGATAGGCCCGAATATTGGTCCAACACAGCTGAGAGCGGCATACAAGCTGGTGGCCATGGATCGACCCTTGGCCCCAAAATATTGACGAATGCAGAGGTACCGGAGACGCCGATGATAACTCAAAAGAGCCAGAATGGGATAAAGATTCTGGGCGACCGCCACTGGGACTTGAAAGATCACGAAAAACGGCACGCTCGAAGTAGAGTGGCTTGAGGCGGCCGTAATCTGCAAAAACCCTAAACCCAACTAATCAAGGGACCAAGCGCAAAGCCCCCTACAGAGTACTCTGTACAATACGCGTTCCTAACTAAGGAGCGTGCTGGCTGTACGCTGCTGAGACGGTCGTCCGGATGGCATTCCTAAGGGGGAGTGCACAGGGTGTGGAGGTGCGCCTATGTGGAACAGTCCAACTAATTCCCAACTGATGTCACCTCTTGGCGTCATGGTATTCCTTCTAGACGCGGCTTCGACGGTGGTGCTGACAATGCTGCTGGAAAATCTCACCATATCGTCATCGAACTGACAGAATGCGGTGAATTAGCCGTTTCCTGGAGAGGGGACATTGTGCGGGTTCTCGATGTCATCGGGCCGTTCCATTCGACAAGCCTGGCCATCCGGCTTGCGTTCCTTCGGCTTGGGGGCCAGTGGTGCTGACGCTGACTTATGATGCCTTTCCTTCATCTTTTCCTGGACCGTTTTGGTGAAAGACTTTGTTTCTCCCGGTGGTTTGACATAGTTTTATGCCATAGTTGTATAGTTATATAGTTATATAGCTATATGGTTTTCGGGGTTTCCTGGAGGCAAACCGTGAAGAGGCTGGAGGTGCGTCCGGAGTGGGTTTTCTACTTTTCTCCTCAAATCTTCGACAACTAGGCACCAAGGATAGATCCTTGACGTCCACATGGAAAATAGGCATCCTCTCAAGCAAAAGGAAAATACAAGAGATCAAACGGTCTCTCCGCCTCATTCGGACTTTTAGTTTACTGCGTCGACCAGACGGGGCCGAAATCGGCCACGCAACTTAGCCGCTAGCCAGTGGCCAGTTTATGACCTGGGGTACGGAGTACGGAGCACAGGCTAGGGGAGAATGAAAAAGGAAAGGATAAAGACCAAAAGACCATGCATGTCATTTAGCCCATTATGCAATGTCCTACCTTTGGCTGAGTCGAGCTAATAATCGGTCCCTTACAAAAATTACTGTTTTTTGTACGGAGCCGGTTAATGTACTTGCATTATGCACATCGTATTCGTGCAGGGCGCAGGGGTGACGGTGCTCGGTATGAACCATGGCCCCGAACCGATCCCAGTGATAGCTCTCGTCGTACTTAGAATATTGTAGTGTTGTCTTACCGGTGTATTCTGGAAGGTTACAATTTAAATCGATTGATAAGCTTATGCTCAGGGTAAATCGTCACACCATACCATACGGAGAACGGAGCACGGGGTACATATACGAGGTTAATTCTCAAAGCAGACCCACTCGGACTTTTAGTTTCTCGGAAAGAGCTCCGTATTATAGAGTTTACATACATAGAAGCTTAGCAATGCATTGATTCTATTTCTCCGAGCCGCCCGTCTTCGGTATTGTCGCGATTTGAAGCCCGAAAAAGTCCAATCGGAGTGGATCTGTCTTGAAACAAGCCTTAACTTTCGCATTTTCCAGAAGCGGTTAGAGGGGCCTGACAAGACCCCTGCTTCGATCGAGATCCAAGGGGATGGTGGTTTGCTGTGTCAATCTCTCTAAAATAACCTACGGTAATAATAGCTTACTAATAAAAGGATGGAGAAGAATAATAATAACCATCTCGGATTATCTTTAGCAACAACATACGGACTATTTCTCCCCTGCAAAGTACGTCCGGTTCCCACCCCCGGAGGCATTTTACATCTCTTGACATTGAGAGTGAAATTGACCAGGAGAAGAGGGCAACACCAAATATGTCCGTAGATTCCAACTACGGGAGAATACAGGCCATCGTGCCGCCGTAAAGTAGATCCTCGCCAAGACGCAAAGACAGAGTGAGAGGTGTTGTTAATGAGCCAGGACAGGCTGCTCCAAGGCCTTCAATGAATTGAACCTATTCCAACATCAGCTGGCAGTATCACTGCACCATTGTACCATCATTCAGACTGTATGAAAGTTCAATGAGATCCTAGATTTCAATCAAGTCTAACTAGGACAAAACGCAGGTATCAAACACTCTAGAGTCAGACCTGGAGACGGTTCGCCTATCAAAAAGATGAACAAGATCACCGAGCCTAATGAGGCAACGACTGTCCTATTGTTTGGATCACAAATCGAGAAAGTGAACAAAGAGTCCCTGGACGAGATCCAAAGCACACTGCAAGACGAACGTTCTCGGGAATGGATCCTCAGCACCGTGGCAGAGCTTCCGGACTACTGGGACACTCTGGCCAAACAGCTTCCTGAGATCACCGACGCGATCGGCCCTAAAGGGAAACGCCTTCTTGCAAGCCTGAATGCTTGCGTCCAAGATAGCAAGGAGGGGGCCGACTTTTGGTGCGAATTGGAAACCCTGCCAAGTGTGGTTCTCTCTCCCTTGGTGGTCCTCACGCAGTTGACGCAATATCGCCAGTACTTGGAAGTCCAGCGGAGGGCCCGCAAGGCCCCAGCGGAGGCTGATATCCACGCACAGCTGGTGGGTGAGAAGAAGACCGTGACCCTGGGCTTTTGTATGGGACTCGTGGCCGCCTTTGCTATCGCATGTGCCCATAATGTAAGGCAGGTCGACGAATATGGTGCTGTGGCCGTCCGCCTGGCCATGCTGGGTGGCGCCCTGATCGATGCCCAGGACGAATGGAGCAAGAAGGAAGCACAAGGTCCTTCAAAGTCCTTTGCCACGGCGTGGCGGAATGCGGAGCAAAAGCAGGAGATGGAGCGTGTGGTCGGCGACCTTTACCCTGAGGCATACATCTCGGTCTTCTATGACGACGCCCGGGGCACAGTGACCACGTCAGAGCGTGCTGCAACACGACTAGTGCGGCGATTGCGAGCAGCTGGCATCACCACTGCTGAGGTCGGCCTCCGGGGAAATATCCACAGCCCGAGACCTGAGGCCAAAGAGAAAACGGAGATGGTTCTCCGGTTTGTCGAGTCCACCCCTGGCCTGCAGTTCCCCGACGCTTCCCCGCTCGCGCTCCCAACCTACACCAATACCGGAGATGGGAAGCCTGTAGAGGCTGGTATCATTCCTCTGCATGAGGTTGCCATACGTACCGTCTTCATGCAGCAATGCAACTGGTATGGCAGTTTTGTCTCGGTCAAGACGGCTATTCTTGACTCCGACCCGGGGGCAATTATCGCAACTTTTGGCCCGGATCGATGCTCTCCACCATCGTTGGCTCGTTCCTTGGGTCCCAGGCTCCTCCATTTCGCAGAGATTCCCCTGCAGGTGCGGGTGCCGCAGCCATTTACTGGCAATACCAAGGCAACTCTCGTGAGCGCTGTAGCCGAACCACGCGAACAGCTACACAACCATGTCGATATTAACGATTCAGACATTGCCGTGGTCGGCATGGCCATCAAGGTGGCTGGGGCTGACGATCTTGAGGAATTCGCCGAAATGTTGAAGACTGGCCAGTCGCAGCATGAGCTTATTACTCCGGACCGCATCGCATTCGACACCTTGTTCCGCGAAGGCGACAAAGATCCTTCGCGCAAGTGGTATGCCAATTTCATCCGGGACCCGGATGCCTTCGACCACAAGTTCTTCAAGCGCAGCCCGCGCGAGTCCGCCTCTATTGACCCACAGCAACGCCTACTCCTCCAAGCGTCATATCAGGCCGTCGAACAGTCTGGCTACTTCACCGAGGCCACTAGGGCCCCCCGGAAAGAAGCCAAGTCCCGCCATATCGGACTTTATATCGGCTCGCCTGCAGCCGACTACGAGCACAATGTGGCATGCCACAGCCCCAATGCCTTCACAGCCACGGGTAATCTACAGAGCTTCCTTGCCGGTCGTGTAGCTCACTGGTTCGGATGGACGGGCCCGGCCATTACTATCGATACGGCCTGTTCGTCAAGTGCAGTGGCCATTCACATGGCCTGCCGTAATCTTCTCACAGGCGAATGCAATGCCGCCCTGGCCGGTGGCGTTGCTCTCTGCACAAACCCTCTTTGGTTCCAGAACCTGGCCGGGGCAAGCTTCCTTAGCCCCACGGGACAATGTAAGCCATTTGACGCGGCAGGAGACGGCTTCTGTCGAGCGGATGGCATTGCTTGCGTCTTTCTCAAGCGGATGTCGGATGCTATCGCCGACGGCAATCCAATCCTAGGCTGCATTCCTAGCACGGCTGTATATCAAAACCAGAACTGCACTCCAGTATTTGTGCCAAACTCCCCGTCACTCACCGACCTGTTCAAAGATGTTATCCGCCAATCTAAGGTTGCTCCAAGCGACATCTCTCTGGTCGAAGCCCATGGCACGGGCACGGCTGTCGGTGATCCAGCTGAATACGAGAGTATCAAGAATGCCGTCGGCGGGCTTGGTCTCCGTTCCACGCCTTTGCCCATCGGATCCGTCAAAGGTCATGTTGGGCACGCCGAGGGCGCATCGGGCGCTGTCTCCTTGATTAAGGTCCTAATGATGATGAACAAGAATTTTATCCCTCCACAGGCTAGCTTCACACGCATGAATCCCGGCATCAAGGCCTCGCCATCGGACATGTTAGAGGTAGTCACATCTCTTCGTCCCTGGAGCGATAGCACCAGCAAGAAGGCTTTGATCAACAACTATGGAGCCTGTGGCTCGAATGCAGCCATGGTGGTTACTCAGTCCCAGTACCATAATATCGGAATGGCCGACGCGTCAATCAGGCGCCTGAGTGCTGCCGATGCCGAGCAAAAGCCGCGGTTCCCCTTTTTGATTACTGGTCTTGATGCGGGTAGCATTCAGAGGTATGCTGGAAGGCTGGCGTCTTACTTGCAAGGCCTATCTAAAACGCAGGCGAACGTAAGCCTGGCCGACATCTCTTTCAACGTGCATCGGATCTGCAACCCGTCTCTTGCTCACAGCATCTCGTTCACCGCAAACTCAGTCAACCAGCTGCAGGATGCGGTCTCTCAGATCGCTGCTGGAGATTCCTCCCTATTATCCGTTGAGCCCACCAAGCCGGAACGTCCGGTTATTCTCTGCTTCGGTGGTCAGGTTTCGACCTTTGTTGGCCTGGATAAGAACCTGTATGACAGTGTGGCTATCCTAAGACACCACCTTGATGACTGTGATGGCGTTATGCAATCCTTGGGCCTCGAAAGCATCTTTCCGGGCATCTTCTCGGACTCACCACAAGAGGACCCCGTCCGCGTACAAACAATGCTTTTTGCTATGCAGTACTCCTGTGCCCGATCGTGGATTGATTGCGGTCTATTTGAAAAGATCTCTGCCGTTGTTGGTCACAGCTTTGGTGAACTCGTGGCACTCTCTATCTCAGGGGTCCTCAACCTCTTTGACGCCGTTCGATTAGTAGCAGGACGTGCTCGCCTGATTCGCGAGGCCTGGGGCACAGACAAGGGTGCAATGATAGCTATCGAGGCGGACGAATCGTTGGCTCAGGAACTCGTTGCCGACACCGGTCGTCGCCTCAGAGAGCTGAGTCCCGATGTGATCCCGGCTGAGATTGCCTGCTACAATGGCGTGCGAAGCTTCACTCTGGCAGGTCCCACAAAGGCCATTGAGGCAGTTGAAGACACCATTGCCCAGGACATGAAGTTCTCTATCATCAAGAGCAAGAGGCTTAACGTCACAAATGCCTTCCACTCGTCCCTGGTTGATCGTCTCGTGGAGCAACTGCAAGAGATCGGCCAGGACCTGACTTTCAACCAGCCCTCAATTCCCATTGAGCTTTCAACAAAGACAAGATCCTCGACTAGTGATCTGACACCTGAGTATTTGTCGAACCACATGCGCAAGCCTGTCTTCTTCTGCCAGGCCATTCAGCGTCTGGCGGAGGAGCACCCATCAGCCATCTTCCTCGAGGCCGGCTCCAGCTCTGGTATTACGGTTATGGCGAGCCGTGCGCTGCCAACAGGAGGAAAGTCGCACAATTTCCAATCAGTAAAGATCACCAACTGCAGCGGACTGGACGGCTTGACCGATGCGACGGTCTCTCTATGGAGACAAGGCCTACGAGTCTCGTTCTGGCCGCACCACACCTCCCAGACCAACGAATACGCCACGCTTATCCTTCCGCCCTATCAATTCGAGAAGTCTCGGCACTGGTTAGAGATGAAATCCCCTGTAAATGCCGTCAAGGAGGCCGTTGCACGCCTGGGCCCCAGCGAGAAACCAGCTGAAGTCAAAGGAGATGATGAGAGTCTTGGCCTTTGGTCATTCATCGGCTACATGGACGAGCAGGCAAAGCCCAAGAGTAACAAGTCCAGCAAACGCACAGCGAAATGGGCTCGCTTCCGCATCAACACCGGCTCGGAAGAGTACAAGAAATATGTCTTTGGTCACCTCATCGCCCACACGGCACCCATCTGCCCAGGTACATTGCAGGTTGACATGGCCATTGAAGCCCTGTTCAGTCTTCATGACCAATGGAAGGACGAGGGGTTGCAGCCCATTGTTCACGATATGGTCAACCACTCACCTCTCTGTGTCGATTCTTCGCGCATTGTCTGGCTTGACTTCAAGGCTGCTGATGGTGACCTTACACAATGCGAGTGGAGCATCTCGAGCACTTCTATCACGTCTGGTAATGATGAGCAAATCTATGTGCAGGGAGGGATGCGCATACGCTCTGGAAATGACCCGACCTACGCCGGCGAATTCGCACGTTTTGAGCGCCTCTTCCCACACTCTCGGTCTCTCGAGCTGCTTGCTGCGGCTGGGGATAATGAGAATGTCGAAATTCTGCAAGGCCGCAATGTCTACAAGACCTTTGGCGAATTCGTTGACTATGCGGACATGTACCGCGGTGTTCGCTCGGTTGTCGGTTTCGCTGATGAGTGTGCCGGCCGTGTGGTGGGTCGTCACGCTGGCAAGACCATGCTGGACACCTTGCTGGATGACAGTTTCAGTCAGGTCGCTGGCATTTGGGTCAACTGCATGACGGACCTAGCACCGGGCGACATGTATATCGCTTCGGGCATTGATTTGTCGATGAGGTCCCCTAGGGGACTCATTGGGCCCCATCGCTCCCAGGAGAACTGGCATGTATATGTCCGCAACACCCGCCAATCTGACACGGCTTACATGAGCGATGTCTTTGTGTATGATGCTACTACTGGCGAGCTGGCTGAGTTCTTCCTGGGAATTCAATACTCTCGCATTTCCAAGGCCTCCATGAGCAGAATGCTCACCAAACTCACGAAAGATAAAACGGTCTTGCGCACCCCGGCAAGCGCCGTGTCAGGCGCCACCACACCAAGCCCAGCTACAGGCAACGATGCCGGCATCTTCGCTCCTGGTTTGACATCGCAGCGGCGGGACCCAGTCACACGTGCGGTAAATACCCCGAAGGAACAAGCAAAGAAGAAGCAGAAGAAGGAGAAGAAGAAGCCCGCCAAGTCCGGACGACCTGACATCAGTGATGATATTCGCAAGCTTGTCGCGACAGTTGCTGGCATGGATGCCAGCGAGATTACTCTCGACACTGAGGTTGCCGATATTGGTATCGACTCACTCATGGGCATGGAGCTTGCTCGTGAAGTCCAGGTCGTCTTCAAGCAGGCGATGGATCAGGATATGCTGCTGCAGGCGACCAGTGTCCGGCAGCTCGTTGTGGTCATCTCTGGTGTTTTGTTCGGCGAAGACGGCGGTGCTGCCCCTGTTGATGCCGAAACCAACGATGTCAGCGACGAATCCTCATCGGATGATGATGACTGGTCAAGCAGCGACGGTGATAGCTTGGCCACTCCCCCGTCTGGCGCCGATACACGCATCGCCACACCCGACCCAGTCAAGTCTACTCCCGCCACTAAGGACCTGGAGATCTCGTCCACGGATCTTCTGGAATGTTTCGGCAAGGTCAAGCTGAGTACTGACCAGAAGCTTCGCGATCAGCATGTAGACAATGCAGACAGCGCTGTCAGTGCGGGTACTAGCCGGCTGTGTGTTACTTTGATTGTGGAAGCCTTTGAACAGCTGGGCTGTTCTCTGCGTTCGGCAGCCAAAGGCGACACTCTCCCGCGTATCCCCTTCCAGCCCGAATACGACCGTCTTGTACAGTGGCTGTACACCTTCTTAGAGAATGACGCCCGCCTGCTGGATGTTGACCCTACCACTGGCCAGGTGACAAGGACCGGAGTCGCGGTGCCATCCAAGCCCAGCGAGGTTGTGGTGGAGGACTTGATCAACGAAATCTCACAATGGGCTGTAACAGTCAAGCTGATCTACCATGCTGGAAAGCCCTTGGCCAAGATCCTCAGGGGCGAGACCGACGGCATCAAGATTCTCTTCGGTTCCAGTGAGGGTCGCGAACTGATGGCAGCACACTACCGACACAACCCTTTTGCTGCTATGCTTGGGGGCCAGATGGGCGAGGTCCTCAGTCTTCTTTCCAGCAAATTAAAAGCAAGAGGCGAGCAAGGAACATTAAAGATCTTGGAGATGGGCGCTGGAACGGGTGGCACCACGCAGATTCTCGTGCCATTGCTGGCATCCTTGAATATTCCGGTGGAGTATACCTTCACTGATCTGTCATCTTCCATGGTTGCGGCAGCACGGCGTACAATGGGCAAGCAATATTCGTTCATGCGCTTTGCTGTCCATGATATTGAGAAGGCCCCCGTGGATGAGATCTGTGGCCAGCATATCATCATCGCCAGCAACGCCGTCCACGCAACGCACAATCTGGTCGAGTCTGCCAAGAACGTCCACAAGGCCTTACGACCGGATGGCATGCTCATGATGCTTGAACAAACTGAAGATACTGCGCTGTCCAACTTGATCTTTGGTCTGTTCGAAGGCTGGTGGGTGTTCGACGACGGACGCACCCATGCGGTCGTTCCTACTGAACAATGGACGCGTGATTTGCAGTCCGCTGGCTTTGGTCATGTTGACTGGACTGATGGTCACCTGCCCGAGAATAACATCCAGCGGGTTGTTGTTGCATTGGCAAGCGGGCCTGCTATGGAACTTCTTCCAATCCCACCGCCACGGACCAAGTTGCCTGACCAGCCCACGCGTGATTTGGCGACACGCGAGTCTGAAGCTGAGAAGTACATTGCCGAGCATACGGCTGCTTGGGCCACGCCTAGTCTGGATGAGCTCATCACGAAACGAAATGAAAAGTCATGTCAGGACGTACACGATGCCGTCGTGTTGGTCACTGGAGCCACCGGGAGTCTGGGCTCGCACCTGGTTGCTGCGTTTGCAGAGCATCCTGACGTCAAGAACGTGGTTTGTGTGAACCGACGCAGAGGCCTCACAACGGTTGAGAGCCGACAAGCGGATGCCTTTTCCAGTCGCGGGATCTCCCTTTCTCCAACTGCCAACTCCAAGCTGCGCATTCTCGAAACGGACACCTCCCAGCCTCAACTCGGTCTGGACGCGTCAGAATATCAATGGCTAGTGCGGAATGTCACCCATATTGTGCACAACGCCTGGCCCATGAGCGGCACGCGGGCCCTTCCTGGCTTTGTTCCTCAGTTCCAGACCATGCGGCATCTCTTGGACCTGGCGCGTGACGCCGCTTATGGTTCACAGTCCGATGATGACCTCCGCCGCATTGGATTCCAGCTCGTCACTTCTATCGGCGTTGTTGGCCATGCAGGCCGCGGACGCATTCCTGAGGAACGGGTTCCTATCTCTGCAGTTCTGCCCACCGGTTACTGCGAAGGCAAATGGGTCTGCGAGCGCATGCTGGATGAGACACTTCACAAGTATCCGGTCCTCTTCCGGCCTATGGTGGTCCGTCCAGGGCAAATCGCAGGCTCCACGACCAGTGGCGTCTGGAACCCCGTTGAACACTTTTCGTTTATGGTGAAGTCGGCCCAGTCCTTACGCGCTTGGCCCGACCTGGATGGGACTATGCAATGGGTGCCTGTCGACGCGGCTGCGGCATCCATTTCCGAGTTGCTTCACATTGGCAACGAGGCCAATGCGCCAGAGTCCTACCCTGTCTATCACATTGACAATCCTGTTGGTCAGCCATGGAAGGAGATGTCGCCCGTTCTGGCGCGCGCTATCGGCATCCCGTCGGACGGGATCGTCCCATACCGCCACTGGCTCCGACAGATCACCCGATCACCTCTGCAGGAGTCGGAAAATCCAGCTATCCGGATTATCCACTGGTTGGATGGCGACTACGAGCGCATGTCCTGCGGAGGGTTGATTCTGGATACTACCAAGACGAAGGAGCATTCGAAGACGATGGCTTCGCTGGGGCCGGTGAGTCCGGCCGTTGTTGAGGGCTACGTGAGAGCTTGGAAGGAGATGGGTTTCCTTTCATCGTAATTTGATATTCCCAGGAGTTTAGCTAGATCGATGTGATTCTTTTTGCTGAATATACTGTGCATTTCCACTTGTACTCTCAGCAGTCTCAACGTATATACTCATTTTCTGGTCAACCTGTAATTATAGGATCGTCGTCTAATCACAGGATGGACGGCCTATGCAATGAAGGAATCCCTCCATTGGAGGATGATCAACAAAGGATGCGAATTTACAATGTTCAGGATACCCGGTGTCCAACGTTTCCTGCCCCCTAATCCTCCAAACGATTCCTCCTCGAGCCCTTTATCCACAATCTTTTACCAACCATAGGAAAGTATCTGGTAAGGCTGGTCCTGCCTAGCGGATCAAATTTCTTCTATACGCAATAGCCTCTGCAGAACCTCAATCATTTGCCAAGGCACATATTAAGGGAAGCGTTTATTTTTGAAGAGTGGAGGCTATAGATTGCGTGTAAAGATTGAGCATTAAAGGAATTATCTATAGAACACCATTCATCGTCCCAAGGGAATTTGCATATCACTATATTTCATTATAGACTCAAGTTCGATCTGACAGCTAGTTTTATGGGTGATTAAATCTCGGCTGCTGTCTTGTAGAATTGCTGTACAGAGCTTGGAAAGTGGCACCCAATGCACCACGGTTGATTTTTGCCGTGGGCCAGAAGCATCTATCAATTGCGATCTACAGCCGGGCTGGCATACGTAGTACACCAGAGCTCCAAGGTCTCCGGAACGAATTCACCATGCGACGCCAGGACTATCGGCGGGTGGTGGTGGCGGACTTTTTGCAAGTCCGGAGGTGGATGCGCCTCTTTAGTCCGCCGCGGGGGCATCTTCAAGAAAACGAGCAGCGCATCAAATCTCACCATGTTTGCAGACCAAAATCCGCCGGAAAGTCTTTCCAGATATCGGTGCGAATTTCGGGTCTTGGATGTTTCAGGCCGGTTCCCGCCATGTATCTTTACCAGTTAAACCGCGAAGCAGCCATCTTAACCAGCCAATTTCTACCATTATCGCCCATCGTTTAGACCTATTGATTACTCGACCGAGATTCATTCTCGAGTATAGTTCGTGGACGCCCATACCTCGGTTGCTTTTCCACCCAAAATATTGTAGCGATTGTCTCTTCCACACAACTATGGGAAGCACCGGGCCAGCCTGGGCCAGTGAGCCCATCGCCATCGTCGGCATAGGATGCAAGTTTGCTGGAGATGCATCCAGTCCCTCGGGCTTGTGGAAGTTGGTGGCCGAAGGAAAGAGTGCCTGGAGTGAAATTCCAGCCTCTCGCTTCAATCTCAATGGAGCATATCACCCCAACAACGAGAAACTGGGCACAGTAGGTTTTCCGCCTCCGATGAATCGAGGATGGTGCTGATGGGTGGTAACCAGATGCATGTCAAAGGTGCACACTTCATGAAGGAAGATATTGGGCTGTTCGATGCTGCGTTTTTCAATTATTCGGCCGAAACTGCGGCGGTAAGCCCGATCCATCATGGGTTACAGGTTGACCAGACCGAGAGATGGTTGCTAATATGATGCACCGATAGACGTTAGATCCTCAATTCCGGCTGCAACTCGAGTCAGTTTACGAGGCCCTGGAGAATGGTAAGGTCCCCCGGTTGGCCTACTCTAATCTTCTGCGATACCGAGCTTACCTGAGGAACAGCCGGTCTCCCTCTCGCGCAAGTTGCGGGCACCAACACGTCCGTGTTTGCCGGCACCTTTGTTCATGATTATAGAGACTCATTGATCCGCGATGAGGACAATCTCCCACGATACTTCCTAACGGGCTCAGGCACCGCGATGGCCTCTAATCGCATCTCCCATTTCTTCGATTTCCTTGGCCCGAGTATGACCATCGACACGGGCTGCTCGACTGCCCTTGTCGCCCTTCACCAGGCTGTCCAGAGTCTGAGGAGTGGAGAGTGTGACATGAGTGTCGTGGGAGGCACGAACATCCTGATCAACCCAGATAACTTCAAGGCCATGGGATCTCTAGGGTATGTTGTGCGGTGGAAATCATACAAGGATCGTAACTAACGCTCCATCCTGCGCCCAGGATCCTTTCCCCCGATGGCCGATGCTTTACATTTGATTCGCGCGCCAACGGGTACGGTCGTGGCGAGGGCGTGGCCACGATTGTGATCAAGCGTCTCCGAGACGCCATTGCGGCTGGCGACCCAATTCGTTCCGTTATTCGTGAAACTTTGCTGAACCAGGATGGAAAGACTGAAACCATTACCTCGCCGAGCCGAGAAGCACAGCGAAGTCTGATGCGCGACTGCTACACTCGCGCAGGCATCGATCCGCTAGGCACCCACTACTTCGAGGCGCACGGAACGGGCACACCCACAGGCGACCCCATCGAAGTCCGGTCGATTGCTGCAGTCTTCCAAGGGAAGAAACGCTCCGCTGTCGAACCTCTGCGGATCGGGTCTGTGAAGACCAACATCGGCCACACGGAGGCAACCAGCGGACTAGCAAGTGTCATCAAGGTCACCTTGGCCATGGAACATGACATGATTCCAGCGTCCATCAACTTCAAGGAGCCCAATCCGAAGCTTTCGCTGGATGAATGGGGGATCAAGGTAGCCAAGGGATTAGAAAAATGGCCTGCTCCCCCGGGGAGTGTTCGCCGTGCCTCTGTCAACAACTTTGGCTACGGTGGAACCAATTCGCATGTGATCATGGAAGACGCAGAATATTGGCTTCAAATATTAGGCAACAGGACACCTAACAAGGCCAATGGCCTCTTAACTGGTGTAAATTCACTACCAGCTCCAGCATATGAGACGAATTTGTTGATCCTCAGCGGTAAGGATCAACAGACCACCAAAGCCATGGTCTCCAACTTGAAGACCTTCCTTGAAGAGCAGGAGGAGAAGGGTCTCAGTGACGCGGAGGCCAAGGTCTTTTTACAGCAGCTTTCTTACACCTTGGGACAACGCCGTACCATGTTCCCGTGGGTCGCCACGTACCCTGCTCCTATTACGCAAGGTATTGCTGCAGTAGCGTCAGCCCTTGAATCCCGTAACTTCCGGGCGTCCAAGGTTGCTTCACGGCAGCCGAGGATTGGTATGGTGTTCACTGGACAGGGTGCTCAGTGGTACGCCATGGGAAGGGAATTGATCATCACTTACCCGGTCTTTGGAGCGTCGATCGAGGAGGCCGATACCATTCTCAAGGATCTCGGCGCGGACTGGTCTCTGATGGAAGAGCTTCACCGCGATGCCAATAGCACGAGAGTGAACGAGACCGCATTTAGCATTCCCATCTGTGTTGCCGTGCAGATCTCGCTGGTTCGTCTGATGGATACTTGGGGCATTAAGCCCACCGCCGTGACCAGTCATTCCAGTGGCGAAATTGCGGCAGCATATACCGTTGGAGCGATCAGCCTCCGGAGGGCCATGGGGATCGCATACTTCCGTAGCAAGTTGGCGGCCGAGTTGACCCAGCGCTCCACTTCCAAAGGAGGCATGATAGCGGTGGGACTTGGTCACCGCGACGCGGATCGCTACTTGAGTAACCTCACCGGTGACGCCAAAGCCGTCATTGCCTGTATTAACAGCCCATCGAGCACGACTGTGGCCGGTGATGTTGCCGCGGTACTGGAACTGGAGGCCATGCTACAGAAGGATGGTGTGTTTAGCCGCCAACTCCGAGTGGAAACTGCATACCACTCCCACCACATGGCCCCTATCGCGGAGGACTATCGGGCTGCCCTGCGCAATATGCAAGATACTCAAGCCAAACCGGTAAATCGCATGAAGTCTATCGCCTACGCATCCCCTGTGACCGGTTACCGCATGAACAGTGCGGAGAAGATTGCGGATGCAGACCATTGGGTCGGTAGTCTCCTGCAGCCCGTCCTATTCGTCGATGCGTTCACTGAGATGGTCTTGGGTGATTTGAACACCGAGTCGGATGCCTCTCCTTCCAGCATTGACCTGGTGGTTGAGGTTGGCCCGCACACTGCGCTTGGAGGACCCATCCAAGAAGTCTTGGGACTTCCGGAATTTGAAGGTATCGAGCTGCCATATTACGGCTGCCTTGTTCGACACACCAATGCAATGGAGAGCCTCCAAGCTCTGGCAGCAAACTTGGTCCGTGAGGGCTACCCGGTTGACATGGAGGCTATCAATTTCCCTCACGGTCGGGGGTCTGAGATTCGGGTGCTCACGAACCTTCCTCCCTACCCTTGGAACCACTCGATCAAACATTGGATCGAGCCGCGATTCAGCAAGGCGTTACGCGAGCGCTCTCAAGCACCTCATCACCTCCTTGGTCAGCTAGTTCCTGGTACGAATTTGAACGTGCCATCGTGGAGACATATTCTCCGCCCCTCAGAGTCACCGTGGGTTCGGGATCATATGATACAGTCCAATATGCTGTACCCTGGGTGTGGTTTCGTCTCTTTGGCCATCGAAGCAGCCCGGCAACAGCTCGATCTGCTCCCAGAGGGTCGGGGCGAGTATATCCCCAAGCAGATTTCTGGTTACGAGATTAGAGACGTGGATGTTCTGCAGGCCCTCGTCATTCCGGACACCGCGGAGGGTCTGGAGATCCAAACTGTGCTGCGGCCGGTCAGTGATAAGGCGATTGGTATGAGAGGCTGGAAGCAATTTGAGATCTACTCGGTCACTGCGGACAACGAATGGACACAGCATGCCCACGGATTGATTTTGATCGAGTTCGGCGATCCAGATCAGGCGACAGGACTCGGCATCGAGAAGAGGAAAAAGCCGCTGGACCCTACAGCCGGCTATGCCAAACGTATCAATCCGGACGACATGTGGAACGTCTTGACGGATCTCGGGCTTCAATATGGACCGACCTTCAGAAACATCAAGAGCATTATTCAATCTGGAAATGAGATGCGGTCAATTAGCGAAGTTGCGGTCCCTGATACTTCGGTAGCCAAGGAACTGCCATATAACCACGTGGTGCATCCGGCCATGCTCGACGCCGCTGCCCAGGCCACCTTCACTGCTCTTCCGGGCACTGAGTACCGGCAGGATTCCCCAAGAGTCTTCCAGTCGATTGACCGCATCTGGATTTCGAGCAAGATCAGCAACCAAATCGGGCATGTCTTCAAGGCTGAGGCTTTCTTGCACCGGGCGGATGCGCAGGGCATTGACTCTGACATCACCATGGTTGACAAAGACGCGCCCGAGGGTGCGAAGCCTGTCCTTGAAATCAAGCATCTGGTGCTCTCATCTCTGGGACGAAGCGCTTCCAGTGGGGACGGGAAGCCATGGGAGAGACAGCTTTGCACCAAAGTGCACTGGGGTCCTGATGCAAGCCTTGGATTCCAGACCGCTAGCCTCAGACATCAGCTTGATCAAGATGAGATACGGGCCATAGCAGATCTCCGACGTGTGTGTCTCTACTACATCCAAGAGGCACTAACCGCAGTCTCGGCGGATGAAGCGGGTAAGCTTGGTACAGAACGCGTGAAATTTTATACGTGGATGCAGGAACAGGAAACCAAAGCAAAGGAAGGAAGACTCGGTGCTGGCAGCGCAGGTTGGCTCCTCGACACCAAGGCCGAGCGAGAAATTCGGACGCATCTCGCTGCCGGAGCCAGTGTCCACGGTAAAATGGTTTGCCATTTGGGGCAGAACCTCACTGCCATCCTTCGTGGCGAAAAAGCCCCCATCGAGGTGATTATGGAAAACGGGCTGCTGGAGCAGTACAGGCAGCAAGATCAGCCTACGGCATTGTCCCAGGCTGCTGCTTTGCTGCGTCAGATTGTTCACAAAAACCCCCAAGCGCAAATTCTCGAGCTTGAAGCCCCCGCCGCCGCTTCAACACTTGCCATGCTGCAGGCCTTGAGAACGCCTGAGTCTGGAGGTCCGCTGGCTGGATCGTATCACATCACCAAGCAATCGTGGGATGAGGAAACTCAGGCCGCTGCTCTGGAAAAGTTTGCCGCGTGGGGTGGTATCCTGGCTTTTGAGACACTTGATATCAAACAAGACCCCTCAGCACAGGGATTCCAGCCTCAGAGTTACGATCTTATCATCGCGAACCAGTCTTTGCTCTCGACGGGCTCTCTTGCCGATCGCCTGGCTCATGTACGCAGTCTGATCAAGCCAGGGGGTAAGCTGCTCCTGGTGGAGAGGACGCAGGACGGTGTCGAACGGCAATTTGTTTTCGGCCTACTTCCTGAGTGGTGGCAGGACGACAACAAGCTTGCTGGCCCGCAGTACCGTTCAGTCGGTGTCCTATCCTGGGACCAATCGCTGAAAACCTCCGGCTTTAATGGAGTGGACATCCACATTCCCGACTGCGAAGCCGACGACATGTATACGACAAGTACCATGCTTGCATCTGTGCCAGCTGTCAACCCGCCGCAGCCAGTTCCGTCGCACGACGTCGTGTTCGTCACGAGCCATAAGGCGGGTCCTGGTATCGACTCTGCGTGGCTGGCGTCTTTGCAGCGGGCCGTCTCCGAGGCTAGTTCGGGTGCTGGTTCGCCCTGTGTCTATGATATCGACTCATTAGCGCCAGCCTCACTTGTAGGCAAAACTTGCGTCTTTGTCGGAGAAATCGAAAAACCTCTTCTCCGGGATCTCGATGCAGTAACCATGGAGGGTATCAGGGCAATGATTATCCATTCTAAAGGTCTGCTGTGGGTCACACGGGGCGCCGCAGTTGACTCCCAAGACCCGGAGATGGCACTCGCTCAGGGATTCCTTCGCTCTCTGCGGAACGAGTACCCGACTCGACTTTTTGTGACTGTGGATCTAGACCCCAGTACTCCCCTTTGGTGTCTGGACAGTGTACCTACAATCCTGCAAGTGTTGAAGGAGGCCTTCAGCGGCACTGCCGCCTCTCAGCCAGGCGAGTTCGAGTACGCAGTGCGGGAGGGTGTCATCCTGATTCCAAGAATCCTCAAGGACCAGGCTCGGAGCAAAGCGGTCTCCCCCGACGATATTGCCGATCAGGGCACATCTACTGTAGTCAGTCAGCCGTTGTATCAGCCAGACCGGCCTCTGAGCATGCATGTTGGGATGCCCGGTCTGATGGACACTATCGCTTTCGATGACGACTCCTCTGCCGTCAGTGCCACCTGTGATCTTTCGCCCGACATGGTTGAGGTCGAGCCACGCGCTTACGGTGTCAACTTCCGTGACGTGATGGTGGCCATGGGCCAGCTCCACGAACGAGTGATGGGTCTGGAGTGCTCCGGAATCATCAAGCGGCTTGGGACCGAGGCTGCCAAACGTGGTTACGCTGTGGGTGACAAAGTCTTCTGTCTGCTGCGCGGTCCCTTTGGCAGTTGCGTGCGTGTCGAGTGGACCAGCATCGCGCATATGCCGGAGGGGCTCAGCTTCGAGGATGCCGCCTCGCTGCCCGTCATTTTTTGCACCGCGTACATGTGCCTGATTGACATCGCTCGTCTGCAGCGTGGCCAGACCGTATTGATTCACGCCGCAGCTGGTGGTGTCGGGCAAGCTGCGATTATGATCGCAAAGCATCTGGGCCTTGAGATTTACGCCACCGTCGGAACTGCCGAGAAACGCGCGCTGGTGATGACCAAGTACGGCATCCCGGATGACCATATCTTCAGCAGTCGCGACGCATCCTTTGCCGCCGGGGTCCTTGCCGCGACTCACGGTCGAGGTGTTGATGCCGTCCTCAATTCGCTTGCCGGCCCCCTGCTGCAGGAAAGTTTCAACGTCCTGGCTCCATTCGGCCACTTCTTGGAAATTGGTAAGCGAGATCTGGAAATTAACAGTCACCTCGAGATGCGGCCCTTCACCCGCCAGGTTTCCTTCTCGGCCTTCTATCTCCTGGCCTCGATGCAGCACAGCCCTCTTGAGGTGCATCGTGTGATGACCGCTATTACTCAGCTCCTAGAGAATCAGGCCGTGGGCCCCGTGCACCCGGTCACGGCTTTCCCAATGGGCGAATTTGCCAAGGCCTTCCGTTTGCTTCAGACCGGCAAGCATATGGGCAAGGTGGTCCTTTCCACGGGCCCGCAGGAGATGGTGCCAGTTCGTCCACGAACCACCAAAGCCAAATTTTCTTCTGAAGCATCCTATCTCATTGTCGGTGGTCTTGGTGGAATTGGTCGATCAATTGCGCACTGGATCGTGGCACGAGGTGCCAAGAATCTAATCTTCATGTCACGGAGCGCTGGCCGCGCTGGTCAAAATTCCGCATTCCTCAATGGGCTTCGTGCGGGTGGGGTCCGAGTTGAGGCCGTGAGTTGCAATGTCTCGGATCAGGGTGATCTGGTTCGCGCCTTGCGCTTTTGTGAGGAAAGTGGCCTTCCACCCATTCGCGGCATTATCCAAGCAGCCATGGTTTTGCAGGTTAGTAAGCACCTGCAGCTTTAAAGAGACATTTTGCTAATATCCCTGCCTCTCCAGGATGTGCTTTTCGAGCAGATGTCGCTGGCCAATTGGCAAGCTGCCATCCGGCCAAAGGTAGACGGCACATGGAACCTGCATCAATCATTCAATGCCCCCAACAGCCTGGACTTCTTCGTAATTCTCTCTTCTGTTGTCGGTGTCACCGGCAACGCCAGCCAGGCTAACTACGCGGCAGCGGGATCTTACCAAGACGCGCTTGCCCGCTGGCGTGTTGCACGAGGTCTGCCAGCTGTGGCTATTGACCTCGGCGCTGTCAAGGGAATCGGCGTTGCTCAGGAAACGGCTGGCGTGCTGGCTCGTCTTCAGCGTATTGGCCACATTCCAATCCACGAGGAGCAGGTTCTGGCCATCCTGGACAGCGCTATCCTCGCCTCGTACGAGCCTCAGGTCGTCATCGGTTTGCACACGGGGCCCGGTTCCCACTGGAACATCGATGGTGACTCTCCCCTGGGACGCGACGCTCGGTTTGTAGCGTTGCAGCCGGCTGAGGACAACCAAAAGAACGCCGGAGCTAGAGACGGTTCAGGCTCGCTGGCTAGCCGACTGGCCGCTTCGTCCTCGTTGGCTGAGGCGGTTGACCTCGTCGGTGTTGCGATCGCGGAAAAACTATCGGATATCTTCATGATTCCAGCTTCTGACATTGATTTATCGAACAAGCCCGCCCACTTTGGTATCGACTCCCTTGTTGCAGTGGAGCTGCGTAATATGCTGCTCCAACATGCCGGTGCCGAGGTGTCTATCTTCGGCATCATGCAAAGCGCGTCTTTGGCAGCCCTTGCGGCTGATGTTGTTGCAAAGAGCACGCATGTCCCATAGATCGGTTCAAGTCTTGCCCTTTCTGTCACTGTTCTCAGGCAGTTGTTGATCTTGCATCAAATGGATGGTCATGTGACCCCTGCCAAAGCTCTCCACCAGCATCGAGTTTGCTCTGTTTGCCTCCCTCCTTCCGTTTCCGTCGACCGTGCATAGACTGTCCATAGATTGTGAGCTGGCTCTGATGTAGATTCAATTTACTCAACTCCGTTCCTCATACTCCCATTTTACTACACTGTTTCCTTTGTATTGAATTCTCTGATGTCTTCAAGTTTGTCTGCCAATTTATGATAGACAACCTAATTTTTTGCTCCGGCTTGTTCAGGGAATCAAACCTAACCTTACAGATGGCGGCGCAGGGCCCCCGGGAGGTGCTAAGGTTGGGCATAAATCAGGGCACATGATCGACAGTGTACTTCTCAACATCAGTAATCAATTCTCATTACGGATTACACTACGGATGTCTGACAGTCCTACTCTAAGATGGTAGGCTATCCTGCGGTTCTGTCCATAGTTCGCAGCACACCATGTTGCTAGGAATTGAGCTAGCACATAGTACCAATAACCACGGCTCATGTAGTACTGAGGGTTTGAGTGAGTAGAAATGGCAGTAACACTAAGTTATGGAGGTACTCTTAGGTAACCTAAATGTCGTTCATGGGCAGGTACTAGGTGGGTATGTTCGAACAACCAACGGCTGGAGATATATTACTGAGGCAACGGGATTTCCGTGCAAAATCTATCGAGGAATCACATGGCAACCGAATGGATGATGACTGTGCTGTCAAATTTGATATTGTTTCCTATGACAGCTAGCCGTACCTGATTATGTGGAGGATATGGAATTACCCTCTCGTTGGGTTTAGGGGGGTATTCATGGAACCTTCGAGCCTCCCACAATCAATTCTGGCTGCCTAGTTGGCGCAGATGTTCATTTTCTTCGCATCCGACCCTCGTCTTCCAATCAACATAATCTAAGCCATTGGCATCCATCTCCCCTGCCTAAAAGAAAAAGGCAACGAATTTAGGCACCAGGTAGCCCGATAGCGGATACTTATCTGACGGTAGACATTTCTCCAGGGAGTCGGTGTACTGTCTGGGAAGGCGAGATATGTAACGCGGTAGCGTTATATATCTTAGGTAGGGTTGTGGTTCGTTCTTCTAGGTACATAGTAGACGGATTACGTTGCTTGGTTTTTAACACTACCTATTAAATATCCTCGTCCGCAGCGGGCTATGGAGGTGTTCCTGGGGACTTTCCAGCATCGCCATGGATTTCGATAGTATCAGAGAGCTGTATTATGTACAGTAAGATCAATATCCGGCCCTGCTACCTTCAATAATGCAGGTGAAATAATTGTGAATCCGGCATCTTCATGTAGAAAAGAGAACCTATTCCACCATACTCGATTGGCCATCATACCTACAACCATCCTCGGGCCCCGTATCCCCACCCCTAGCTCGCCAATTCAATGGACCTTTTTCAACGCCCGCTGAGCCGCCATGCCATACTTGTAAAACGTCCACTTGGCACCCGTGCAGTGCCCAAAGTTGATCCGCTCGTGCGAGAAGTTGAATGCATGCTGGAAACGGGGAATGCTTAGCCTGTCGTAAGAGGCGGCCGCTGCATCAAGGGATATATTGCCACAGATTTGTTCCGCTAGGTCCCAACCATCCTTAAGCGCCATATTTGCGCCAAGAAGTTCAAACGGGCTGAGAATATGGTTGGCGTCGCCGATGAATATAACTCCGGGCTGACGAGGATCGTGCTGGAAGGCGGGCTTCTCCTTCGCGGGTCGGATAAATGCGGTGCTAGGGATCGTTGCCTCAACGACCGTTTTGAAGGGTTCTTGGAACATCGAGGCGGTTTTTAGGGCTTCCTGCTTCAATTCGTTGAATTCATCGGGTTTGAAGCTGATTTTCGCCTCGCGTTCGGGTCCAACGGTGCTTAGCGCCCATTCGATTGTTTTGCTATCGAATGGGTGGTAGAGACAGCAGACCCCTTCACCGGACGACATCTGCAGCACAAAGTCCTCATCAATAGGCTTAGGGAGCCCCTGCGGAAGATATGATATCCCCCCAATCTGCGTTGCGCCGGCGTACTCGGTTCTCATGTCGTTGGGGCGAAAGCAAGCTCGGATACGACTGTTCGGACCATCGGCTGCGACGAGAAGATCGCAATCTTTTATAGAAGTGGTTTCGCTTCCTCCTTCCCCCGCGGAGATAGAAACACGAATATTGCCGTTCGCCAGACGCTCGGCCGACGTACAGGCAGAGCCCCATATCAAGACAGACTTAGTCTGCTCTGCCCTCTCGATAAGAATACGCTTTAGATTCTGACGGGTGATGCGAATAGTAGCGGGGAGGTTCCCATACGCGGTCGGGTTGATGGATGACAGCCATTTCCAATTATCTGACCACACGCGGATGTCGCCACTGTTGACGGTCGAGTGCTTCCGAACCTCGTCCAGCAATCCCAACTGTTGAATAGCCACGAGCCCGTCATCATGGCTGGCCCCGTTGATGCACAGGGTGTAGGGGTCCTTTTCAATAGCCTCATCGCGGCTGTCCTGCTCGTACAGCAGCACCTCCGGACGATCGAGGGTCAAGCGCTGCCACAGCTGGTCGAGGGCAATTACGAATGCCAGACCCGCGAACCCGCTGCCGGTCACAATGATCCTCTTTCCTGCAAGAAACTGGCCGGGTTGTGTGGTCATTTTGCAATGTGAATGGTTTGCAGCGCTATGGATGGGTGATGATGGAGAGATATTTGAAGCGCGATCAACATATGTTGGCACGTTCTCTGTGTTTAGCTGTGACGTGTGTCCGGCCCCGTCCATGCTCGGCTCCCTGTCTAATTAATTGATTGTGTATATCTCGTTGGGAATTTCATCCATCTCGGAGTTTCTATTGTCGTGTTCGGAGAAACTATTTTCGTAGGAGGCTTACCAGATTGTGGCAATAGTCACCGCAGTCTTGTTAAGTAACTACCTAAGCACTGGAGCCTAACCGGCCCCTTACAAAAGTTACCATTGTTCCTGGACCCTCGCATAGCGAGACGAAGTTGTGAAATATTCATTTAGTATGGTGTTTTGGGGTGGCCGGGACAGCCGGGAACTACGTTATTTATTCTATCCAATTGTCATTGGTCTCCATATTCCGCCCTTTGATCTTTTCCGGTGCTTGCAACGCAACGATAACAATACTCCGTACGGAACGCCCCAACGGTGTAAGCATGCGCCCTGCGGGCCAATTCTAATATTGTACGGAGTAATTTGTATAGCAAAGCTAAGACAATGGATTCTGTCCACGGCGGATCTCGTGAACTATATGCTTGTGTCTGATTCGGCGATAGGATATATCTCGCTCTCAAGAAGAACCTAGCCTCCTACCCTCCCCCATACAAACCAGTACGATGTGAATTTGTAAACTCTATACCCCAGCTGTTGAATGGGTACACACGAAGAGGACACTTACTATTACATCCATCTGCAATGCACTCATTGGACATACTAACCATACTTACCAACTTCCAAAAGTAATTAAGTTAGTTAAGCAGTAAACTAACCACTTCCAGTCGTTGCGACTACAGGGAGAAAAAAACAGGCCATCACTATTATTAGCCATCTTGGCTCGGCAAGAAAGTCTTTTCTTTTTGGCCCCCGCGACTCCCCTTTGATATTCTCCTTCTGCCTGTATCCACACCCTCCACTGTCCCCTCCTCAAACCTGAACAGAAAAGAATATCCGTCAGACTCTGTGACGATTAAGCCATCAGGACCCGAGATGACTGAAACTCCATGCATGGGCGCTAGTGGAAGCACACTAACTAAATTGAGATAGGAAGAGGTTTGCCCTGAAACCCATGAGCAGATAGCTTTTCTTTTCCCTCGCTAGTCTCAATACTTTCGTTGAAATGCTCAAGTTGATTTGATCTTCTGCTTGGAGCGTAACAGATTCTCCAACAGTGCTGCCGTACTCACTGTACTTTGGTCTCACTACAATGCCACCAGAGGCCGAACCGGACACCCCTCCAGTGACGCGCGGGCGCCAACGTCCCTGTGCTGCCTCTGATGAGTGCCGACGGCGGAAGGTGCGGCGGAAGGTGCGCTGCCATGGCCAGCACCACCAGTGCAGTGTATGTCGGATACCGTTGTAGTATGACTCTGTGAGGTCACTCAGCGCGGTATTCGAGTCCCCAAGAAAGGCCACTGAAGGCCCTGAAGAACCGAATTGTGCACCTGAAGACCATGCTCGAGAGCCTCTTGCCGCCCTATCCCCATCACCGGCTGGATCTGCTGGCCAATTCCCAAAGCAATAACTATGGAATGGCGCAGCTGGGATGCTTTGCGCCTCGCCCTTTGATCTGAATGTGGTCGATGACCATGCACCAGAGGCCTGGCTATCGACAAGCACTGCATCCTCAGGATCAGTCTCAGAGCATGAGGCTTTTGTATCCAAGGGCTACGGATGGCAGCCGAATTTGGCAGCTGCCACTACCTATGAATGGCTCTCCGCATCTGCAGTGTGCATCTAATCCTCGTCTTCTCCACCCAAGATATTGCAGGCCGAATTGTATACCCACCAATCACCCCATTTAAGGTAGTCAAAAAGTACAAGGCGGCTGATCTTTTCCCCTCCTAGAGACCAGCTATACTTAGCCCGTGAACATCAATCGATCCCGATTCTCCTTTAGACGTTACATATTATGGTCTAAGTCAAGTACCATGGAAGTCGGTGTCCCGTGGATGCATGCGTTACGCCACGTCGACAATAGCGCGTCGCTGCTACCCACTCATTCCCGGGACCTGGTCGAGCCACTCCACCGGGGAGACAAAGCAGATGCTAGAGGACCTGAGTGTCGAAGCCGATGAGCACCACCACTTCGGTCCTGCACTGGCCTAGGTTTGGGTCCTAATCGGTACGTTCGAGTCTATGCGGACGTACCACCCGTCAAGTCTCGATGAGCGCCGGTGGAGCATTCCGATTAGTGCAGGCTATACGATATCATAAGTTTATACCTCTATCGATAATCGAGGTCCTTTCTATCCGGAGTGCAGATATCAGCCATAGCCTGGGCGCGAGCCCTTCATATAACGCCTTCAAGTAGTAGATGAGGGCGCCGGGCTACGTAAAAGGGTGCAAAGACCGGACGTTGTGGGTTTATTTTGTCGATCTCTAATTGAGTCTCTGTGATGTATATTCAATCATCTCCCGGGGCTGTAATCACGAGCTCTTCTTCATTCCGTACGAAGCCATCGTTCTCTCAATCATATGCTCCTCGACCGTCGGTGCCTTGCCATCCTCACCAATACCCTTCCCATGGACCAGTCCCAGAGGATACAACTTGAAGTCAATATTTCCATCAAAGAAATACACCACACTGAACCGATCAGTCGGGTTCTTGTTCACCACCCGGTGGATACTGCTCTTGTAGAGTCCGCCAGTGATAAGACTGATCATATCGCCCATGTTGACCACATACGCCTCTGGGTTGGGAGGAACGCCAATCCATTCGCCAGTTTCGCGGTCCTGGACTTCAAGGCCCGGGTGTTCGTCTTGCAGCAACAGGGTCACAGCGCCAAAGTCCGTGTGGGCACTGCTTCCCAGCTGGCGCTTCTGGGCTTCGCCCTCCTGGGCTTTGGCGGCGGCCCGAGTTTGAGGGTAATGCAGAAGCCGCATGGGACAGGCGGGGTCGTTGGCTTTGAGCTCATCGAATACGTGGGGGCCGTAGGGCAGAGTTGCGGCGATGAGATCGAGCACGACATGACACAATTTGGTCATGGCCTCGTAATATTTCTCGGCAGGCTCCTTGAAGTCCTCAGGGGCCAGCAATTCCACAGGCGGCCAGACGTTGGGGCCCATGAAGAACCGGCGAGCCACAGCACGAGGGTCCTCGGGGGAGATGTCCTGGCCAAGGAAGAAGCCTTCCTTCAGGTCAGGAAGCACATCATCCTCGTACAGCTGGCTGCTCATCGGATCATATCCACGGAATCCCAGGTTGCCCTTGGCATTGAGTTTGGTCTTGACCTCCTGCGGGAGCTTGAAGAACTTGGCCGCTGCATCGAAGATGGACTGCTGGAGGGATGCAGGCACGCCGTGGCCGGTCATCTGGAAGAAGCCTGTGGAAATGCACGCGGCGCGCACATCGTTAACCACTTGCTGGGCAGCAAGACTGGTGGGATCTTCCAGGAAGGGCGTGATGTCTACCGATGGGAGGTAGAAGGATGACGACGGCTTAGGGGCAGCTGAAGGCATGTTGATTGCTCGTGAACAGTGTGGGATTCTTACTCAATTCGAAGGCTTGCAATACTTGCCATAAACTTTTCTCTATCGCTGCATATGTAGAAAAGGTCATAGTTGGTTTGCTTATCGGTCCCTATATAATTGTTAATTGGTCCATCGTCCTGCCTGGCGGACTTTCTATCCGGCGGTTTGTTTCCGACAGGGAATTCTTGTCTCGATTCTTTGTCTCCCAGCGGAGGATCATCATGCAATTAATGGGACCAGGGCTGAGCGGTCTTGGTCTAATGTCGTTAAAGACAGAAGTCTCAGGGTCATGAAGTTCCTCCTCTCCTGTCCGAACCGATCATCTCATCCCCGTATTGTAGTGAGGCCACCAAGGAGTTCCAATATCAGTCTCGTACACCAGCCCCTTCAAACGGACATATCTGCATCACCGGATACTAGAACGCTTCATCCTACGGCAAGGGTACACTCACAATGAGGTTTCAACCGAAGATTGTGGACCGAGACGAGTCCGATCTCCACTTACCACGCATTCTATGCCTCCACGGCGGTGGCACCAACGCCCGCATCTTCCGCG
Organism: Penicillium sp. PG106-07D; assembly: GCA_037042255.1. Lineage (NCBI taxonomy): Eukaryota > Fungi > Ascomycota > Eurotiomycetes > Eurotiales > Aspergillaceae > Penicillium > Penicillium sp. PG106-07D. Next base: position 6,149 of record JAXQJV010000095.1, on the reverse strand, counting down.
CTCAATGCCGAGGACTTGTCAAGCAACTGCAGCTCGAATTCCGTTTCGTCTTTGCACAGGCCCCATTTCCTTCCATAGCCGGTCCTGATGTGCTTTCCGTCTACAAAGAATGGGGCCCATTCCGGCGCTGGCTGCGGTCCCCTCCCGAGGACCCCGAGTTACCCTCGAGGGAAACCGTCACCAAGCTGGACAGAGCAATCGAGGATGCCATGAACCGCGATACAATTGAAGGCGCCACTGGCGAGTGGGTAGCTGTGCTGGGCTTTAGCCAGGGTGCCAAGCTGGCTGCCAGCTTGCTGTATCGTCAACAAGAAGGTCGTTCGAATACCAAGTTTCGCCTCGGTATACTCCTTGCCGGGAGTGCGCCGCTGGCGTTGCTGGATCAGGACTGGGATTTGCAGTCGGTATTCAAGTCTTTGCCACAGCCCAAGCATGCAGATTCCCTCCTGTGCATTCCGACCATCCATATGCATGGTTTACATGATCCGGGTTTGCATCGCCATCGTCAGCTTTATGAGGAGGCCTGTCGGCGAGATACTGCAACACTGCTTGAGTGGGATGGAGATCATCGGATACCGATCAAGTCAAAAGATCTTTTGCCTTTGGTACGGCAAATCCGCGAGCTAGCGGGGGTAACAGATGCCCTTCGGACTGACCTTTCGCCCGCTTTGGATTTGAAGCCCTTGGTTTCCTGTTTAGAAGTAGACTTCTAGGTAGACCGTTGATCTTCTTTTGCACATGTTATAGATGCCTTTGTTATAACATAATAATGCCAATTGAGTTTAATGAGTCCCTGATTGGCGTTGTTTGCACTGTTGCAATGGATAACATGTAGCGATTCGTCTCAGTGCCTATTTCTGGTAGATACCTATATCGATAACCTCAACAATACCGGGCAAACACTGTCTATAAGAACTTGCTTTATCTAACACCGTGCTTCACTGGACAAACAATCGCCCAAGAAGATTCCGTGTACGAGAACTGCCCTGCCTCTGTCTACTGGAAAACCTCCGGAATGACCCTCCACTGGGGGATTGGCGCCCCCAAGCCACTGGGATAGCGGATGTTCTTAATATTGCTCCATTCACGCAATGTTCCAATCCAGTGCTCTCGGCCATGTCCACTGTCCTTCACGCCGCCAAATGGTGTGCCCAAGACACCACGGAAGTAGTTGTTGACCAGGACCACACCGGCTTCCACACGGCGAGCGACCCGCATGGCACGGCTGAAGTCGGTCGAGTAAACACCCGCGAAGAGACCGTACCGGGAGGCATTGACAATCTCAACGGCCTCGTCTTCGGTCTCAAATGCACTGACACAGGCTACGGGGCCGAAAATTTCCTCGACAGCGACGGCCATCTCGGGGTTCACATCGGCGAACAGGGTAGGGGGGACGAAAAATCCATCCGTGAGCTCCGCGTCACTGGACACAATGCCTTGGGCGGCCAGGCGGGCACCCTGGCTCTTTGCCAGCTCAATGGCGGCCAGGACCTGCTCCTTTCGCTCTCGCGAGACCACAGGACCAACGTGGGTGGCGTCATCAGTCCCGTTGCCGGCCCGTAGTTTCGACACGGCGGCGGCCATTTTCTCGACAAAGGGCTGGTAGAGGCTGCTGTGGACCAGAATACGGGAGGAGGCGGTACATGCCTCGCCCTTGTTGAAATACGCGCCCTCGATGGCGTCACGAACGACGGCATCAACGTCGGCGTCGTCGAACACGACAAATGCGTTCTTGCCGCCCAGCTCGAGCGCCGTGGCCGTCAGAGACGATCCCGCAGCCGAGGCCACTTTGGCTCCCACAGGCGAGGAACCGGTAAAGGACACCATTTTGACGAGTGAGTGATTGACAAGAGCCTGGGGGACCTCTGGTCCCAGTCCCGGGATGATTTGAACCACGTCCGGAGGGAATATGGTCTCCAAAATCTCCACGATTCGAAGTGCAGTCAAAGGCGCTTGTTCACCAGGCTTCAGGATCATTGTGTTTCCAGCAGCCAGGCACGGGGCCAACTTTCCGCCAACGTGAATTGGTGGCCAATTGAAGGGAATGATACCAGCGCATACACCCAGCGGCTCGTAGATGATGGTCGAGTAGACATTGCCCTGGTCGAAAAATTCCGACGGCAATTTGTCGGCGATTGAGCCGAAATATTTGAAGACCTGAATCAGGAAGAAGATATCGATAATCGCATCTTTGAAAGGCTTGCCGTTCTCGAGGCACAGCAAAAGCGCCAACTCATGGGCGTTCTTCTGGAACTCGTCGGATGCGCGCAGGAGGAAACTGCACCGGTCTTGCGGTGGGCGTGCTTTCCAGCTGACGAATGCGGCCTGAGATGCCTCGATGGCAGCGTTGGTGGTTTCGACATTGCCGGCTTGGATGGTGGTGATGGTCTTTCCCGTTGCTGGGTTATCAACGGCGAAGCGGCGCGAGGGGTCATCGCAGGACCAGCGATAGACGGAAACCTCGGGAAAGGTCGCGAGCAGTCCAGCGGCTTTCTGGGCGACGTTCATTTTCGCTGTCGACTGATGCGTAACAGTAATGGTGATGGGGATACTGATGTTGATGGTGTCAGACAATCTACTTTTGTGGGGTGGTGCTTTTTTCGAACTTGAGTTTAGAATATACGTTAGGTAATGGGTTAAAAAGACATAAACGGTCAAGATAAATGAATTGTAAATGTAGATGAGCAGGGATTGGGTGGGCTGCACCGTCGCCAGTGGAGGAACGAGGAGAATAATAAGAATAATACTCCGGAATAAGCAGTTTCTAAAGAAACTCCGCGATTTCCACTCCCACAACAAACTATACGAATACGGACACCAGACGAGCGTGCTACGTGAGGTCGAACTGTAGGAATATGGAATCAATAAAAAAATCGTCAAGTCAAAATGAATACTAAGGCCGCATTCCACAGAATTCAGTGTTTATTTGAGGTTGGGGGTGTTAATAGTCTAAGAATTGCCCTCCTGCTGGGAAGTAGTAAACATATTCTTGTGAAAGCCCGCCCTTCACCTCAAGGTGAGGGTTACCTCACGCTGATCTTCCGGACGCTATTCGTCTCGATTTTATGGTTTCCTGGGATTAACCTATGGGGAGAAGGCAGCAGAAAAAAAAAGGCGGACAAAAGGACTAACTAAATCACCTCACTGGCTCTCTCGACGGGGTCGGCATAAGAGAAAATCTTGTTGGTACCTTAAATCGCGCCTTCTCCTTGGGAAGCCTTTCTTGATTACAGGTACCTGTGCACTGTCAGGAAAAATCTCGCTAAAAAAGACCTTGAAGATGAGCATATATTTATTCCGGGCACGTGGCTCTCCCGCGGCAATGAACTTCTAATTGAAGGCCGCGCTATAGATGGCGGAGGCTAGTTGTGCCGTCGGGCTCGGGTCAACTATCGGTTATCGGGGTGTGGAGTACATAGAGGTACCTGTCCAGCCCTTATCCAGTATCCTTGACCAGGGGAATCTCAAGGCCTACGGGGTACTAGCGCCTAGCCAAGGAGGGGGGAATTAATGTGAATAGATACCTAGGTCCGAATGGCGAATTCCCGGCATAGTCAAAGCTGTTAGTTTCCTTTAACATGTCGTGAGCTTATAGGCTGGAATAAATCCTCTCTCTCTCAAAGATTGAGGATATTAGCTCAAACCTCAACCGGTATAGCTACGGCTAAGGCTACCGAATGGATAGTGCTTCGTCAGTTCAGAGCGTAGCACATCAATCTAAGGTTATACAACTAGTTTGCGTTTCTCTGGCTTGACCAGGGTCAGACGTGTAGACAGCAAACCATTTTCATAAGCACTAAGAGTGCCTCGAACATTGCGGTGGAACACCAAAAAGGCGAACCGTAGGGAGCGAATAGATGGCCTGTTGACGCAGACATTGCCTAGGTCGTTTACTCATCATGCAGGCCATCTCGCTGTTGAATCCCCCGTCTAATCCGTCTTCTGAGAGCACCATGGCCTAAAAGCTCCTGCAGAGTAGTCCTGTTCAATCACGACAACGTTTGGATCATGGACGAGAGATTCCCAGCTTCAGTCAACATGCGAGAGACCGCTTAGTATGGGCTTAGTATGGGCTGACATATGCTTGTTTAGACTCACCTGAGGTACCTATGGATGCTAGATATTGGTGCCATAACCTCTGTCGCCCCCGGTGCTATCCTCTATACATGAAAGGATGGGGAAACAAAGGTGGGGATCAGATGATCATGAAGATCTTTGGTTCTCTTCTTACCTGTTGCGCTTGATAGAACCGGAGTAACTATCTTGCTGGTGGGACCCAGATTTGTCCCTCCCCGAGCTCAAGCTTAGGTAGTTAGTCATTAGTATGCGGATCTGCCCCCGGATAGCGCAGAGAGGGTCTGTCTCGTCACAATCAAAGAGTACATGTACCACTCTTGACAGTGAACTTCCTTGGTCAACCAGCAAGGGTCTATAGACCTTCTTTAGCTACATCACCCCGAGATTCGAAAGAGGAAACCCCCGCGAGAATGACGGTCTCCGCAGAAAAATTTGACTTCATCATTGTTGGAGGAGGCACCTCCGGCCTCGTTGTCGCAGCCCGTCTATCGGAAGATCCCAATGTTCAAGTATGTGTGCTCGAAGCCGGGTCGTCGCGACTAGGAGATCCAAATGTGGATATGCCGACTGGTGTTGGGAAGATGTTGAATAATCCGGAATACGATTGGGCTTTCCAAAGCGTGCCACAGGTAGGCCTTTCTTTCTATACTCTGCATCTACCATGGCAGGTGCATCCATGATTGACTATAGTGTGGCATACAGAAAGACGCAGGCGACCGTGTCTTTCACCTTCCACGCGGGAAAATCCTCGGTGGTAGCAGCGCAATCAACTTCATGACGTATACACGCCCATGCGCGCAGGACCTGAACGACTGGGCGACGGAGTTGGGGCTTGAAGGCTGGTCATTCGCGGAGCTGTTGCCGTACTTTCAACGTCACCAGTACCTTGAAAAAGACCTGAAGAACATCGCAGAGCGCGACGCCACTGTCTCTCCACTGGACATGAGTCTTCATGGCGTCAATGGTCCGATCCACACATCTTTGCCGACATGGCATGTTCCCTTTGAGAAGCCTCTTCTTGATGCTCTGGATCAAGAATCTGGCTTTCCGCGACCCGACGAGCCGAACAAGGGCGAACATCTGGGCTTCTTCCGATCATTCCTCTCTATTGATCGGACGGCAAAGCCAGTGCGCAGTTATGCGGCAAATGGGTACCTGGCCCCGGTTTTGGAGAGGCCAAACCTGCGAGTAATCACCGATGCCACCGTCACCCGGGTGATTCTGGAAGAGAAAGATGCCGGCGCCCTCCTGGCCACAGGAGTCGAGCTGATCCATAATGGAATTGCACGAAAGTTCTTTGCCGACAAAGAGGTTGTTCTCAGTGCCGGGTCCTTCAAGACCCCTCAGATTCTTGAATTATCCGGTATTGGACACCCAGACGTGCTGGAGAAAGTCCAGATCCCGTGCATCCTCGCCAACCCACATGTGGGCAACAACCTCCAGGAGAAAACCATGTCCGGCGTGGTTTACGAGTTGGGGCCCGGGCAGACCTCCGTGGACTCGGTATTCCTCGATCCGAATTTCGGCAAGGAACAGTTCCGTCTCTATATGCAGGAGAATACGGGGGCCTTGTCCGGGGCAGCCAGCCTAATGGGCTTCGTACCATTTACCTCCCAGGTAAATGGCACCGAGCTCGATGAGGCCTTGTCCATGATGAGTATGGAATCCACCTTGCCTTTCCAGGACGCTGAGTTCCAAGGGAAACAGTACAAGGCCATTGCCGCCCGCATGCGTCAAGCGTCATCGGCCGATATCCAGTTGCTGGGCTCACCAGCAAACTTCAACATTGCAGCGGGCTTCGAGAACTGTGCCAAGCTGGTTTCCGGACCTCCTGGAGATAAACCGTGCTATGCGCTCATTGTTAGCAACATGTACCCTCTGTCTCGCGGCAGTGTTCATGTGCGTTCTTCAGATGCGCTGGAGGCGCCCGAGATCGACCCCGGATTCCATTCTCACCCGGCGGATGCACATGTTCTGGCTGCTGGTGTTCGTTTGGCCGATCGTGTGTTCAAGTCGGCGGTGCTCCAGGGGCAAGTGTATATGAATTATTGGCTATCTTGACTCTCCACTTG